>CABHPR010147852.1:0-10568 GCA_902168415.1 Peromyscus melanophrys | reverse complement strand
CACACACACACACACACACACACACACACACACACACACACTCAGATTAGATTTCAGTTGAATGCCATGACATTTTTTACATATTGTATATTACTTTTACCAGATTGTAGACTATTCGTACCATGTAATTCAGTTTCTTTTAAATTTAGACATCCTCTTTATCTAAGGTAAAATATGAGTCTTGTTTGATTTTTGAGACTGAGTCCATGCTAGCCTTGAACATGCAATCCTCCACATCCCAGGATGTTGTCATAGGAATGAACTGACACACTTGGCTAAATCTAAACTCTTGAAGACATTTCTTAAGCAGAAGTAGAGTTGGAGAGGCTTCTGATCATCTCTCCATGATGGCATCTGCAGAAATATGCACCATTACTTCTGATCTCCTCAGTTCCCAGTTCTTAGCTGTACCTCACTTTCATAAACTGGGAGTCTCAACTCCACAAGGACTCATATAAGTAAACATTGAGAGAGAGATCTTGACAGCAGTAGACAACAGTAGAAGTTCTCTAAGCACTCAATCACCAAAGGTTAATTTAAAACTAAGCATGCAATGAATTGTGCTATTTCTGGCAGTGATTGCCTACATTATATTGCAGAACTCCAGTGTAGATTTGGTTTTGAACACAGAACAGACATACTGTGCACTGTGTAGACCATTGTTACAAGAAGATTCAAGGAGCACTCCAATCGCGGACTATTGAATGTTTGGATTCCAACATTTTCACTGAGCATACAAAGGTTTATGCTTTTACTGAAATGCTTCAGATTTTTGCTTTCTTTTTCCTTTGGAAGTTTATATCACAATCTATCCCATGCATTCATGCACACACACACACACACACACACACACACACACACACACACACCCCCCAAATACATTATCAAAACAGATTAATAAAAATATTTTAAAAAATTTAGAAAGAAATAGAAAAACGGAAACTCTTACATAGAGTTCCATTTTTAGCTATCTCTGATCAGAACTGTGTTCACATGTGGTAGCTTGACCGCTTCCATTATGTGGCCTTTATAAAAACATATACTTAAGGGAGACCAAAGGAATTTTTGAAATGAGTAAAGCCATGAGACCTAGAGAATGAGAGATTAGGAGGTAAAAAGTTGCATGTTTCATTGACAAATTGACATGCCAACAATAATTGTCTTAGTGGGATTGCAAAAGCTTCAGTGTGTCAGAAGAGAAGAAATCGGACTCAAGCAGAGGATCTCATGAAGTTTCATAAGTTGAAATCACTAAAAAATATGATGCTAAACACTGAAAAGAGGCACTCCAATGTCTGTATGCAAAGAACTCATACACAGGTCTTCAACCAAGAGAACACGGGATCTGTCCTAAAGATGTTGAACAGAAGAAGCCCATCAAATGTTGAGGGTGGTTGCTTAATTTAAATGCAAGGACTTGTATATGACTCTACTATCTATCATATCATCTATCTATCTATCTATCTATCTATCTATCTATCTATCTATCATCTATCTATCATCTATTATCTCTGTCTTTATACCAATCATTAATCTATATATCATCTACCTATCATTGATATATCATCTATTTATCATTGTTTTATCAATTACCCATTGTCAATCAGTTATGTATCTATCAATCATCTATCTCTATCTAACATCTACCTCTATACCTATGAGAATCATTTATTCCATCATACATGCCTTGGAATTGAGCTTGTCTAATCACAAGCTCTGTTAACTAAATCCTCATAGATTGAGTCCTGAAGCTAATTTGTAAAGAAGTCTACTGATTGCTAAACAACACAAAGCAAGGTTATATAATAAGATTGTTTATGCCCTGAAAAATGAAGTAGAGTTTTATTGTTGTTTTTGTCTCTTTGTTTGAGACATGGTTTCACTATATACTCCAGGCTGATCTTACATTTTTATTGTCTTGTCTCAGACTTCTGAAGGCTAGAATTTTTATTTTCATTTATAAACTCTATAGCCAGTAGTCCTTCATTATTTGAAACAGAAGACTCAGATTTAGAAAATAAGCAACTATTTTAAAAACACATATAACATTAAAGTAACAGAAAATATGGACAGAAGTTAAAGGACTATGAATACACTGTTATATTCTTTTGACCCTCTCAAGTATATTATTTCCTCCCTAAATCCCCAAGGGACAGTTGTTTTCAGCAGAGATCCTGATGTTTTAGATGAGATATACAGAATTTTAAAATTAGGTTAAATTTTACATTTCCTATGCAAAAATGAGATTTGAGAGACTGACAAAACACAACAGATGGGTTGAAGACATGGCTTAGCACTTATAGGACTTGTCATGCAAACATGAGGACCAGGGGTTGGGAATTTAGCTCAGTGGTAGAGCGCTTGCCTAATAAGCTCAAGGCTCTGGGTTCGGTCCTCAGCTCCGGAAAAACAAAACAAAACAAAACAAAACAAAACAAAACAAAACAAAACAAAAACCTAAAAAACATGAGGATCAGAGTTCAGATTCTCAGAAGCCACGTAAATACCAGGTGGATGTGCCAACCTTCCTGCAATTCAAGTCTCAAAAGCAGAGACAGGAACCCTGGCACAAGTGGCTGGTGAGACTAAAAGCTGTGTGGGTGAGCTCTGGGTTTGATTAAGGCAACCTGCTTCAAAAGAAGATGGAGGAAGATTCTTGACATCAAACTCAAGCCTCCATGTGTCCCCTATACATGTGCACCAATACATAAGATAGCACACACACACATGAATGCATGCCACACACACACACACACATGTGAAATGAAGAAAAAAAATCCCCAAAGATATAAAAATAGTACCTATGAAAGGGAAAAATGCCTTATATTTATCTGAGTGTCTTTCATCTGAATGTTTAAAATTACAGAAACAATGGAATCCACTGCTTTGGGTAGAAAAATCTTTACCTTGAGGTGTTTCCTGCATAGAACAAAATGTGATGGGGAACTTTGAAAAGTATATCCCCATACCTTGGCAGATTGGAGATGAGGAGATAAGAGCCTCTGAGAGGGATAAGATGGAGTCAGCATGGATTCACAGGGGTATGCATCCTCAGGTCCCTCCCCTGGAATCCAGTCCATACCAAGAAGAGATTGAGGACAGTCCAGTGCATGGAGGCAACACAAATGGGAGAGGGCACCCAGTAGTTTACAGACTTCTGAGAATTTCCTCTTTACGTCTCCACCAAATAAAGTGTGCCATAGAGCTAAGGAAGAGGGTATGTATGGATGGCTTGAAAATAACTTCTTTATCTTCTTTTACTTCATGTTGTGGACAAGGATACATGCTTTATGCATGATGACTCATTCAATCTTTACAGTATTCTAAATTGGCGAATGATATTTTATTTTTTTAATGAGGAGATTGAGGTACAGAGGATGTGAAGGACTTGCCCCAAATCTTACTAGTAAGTGAAAGAGAAGGGTTTCACTTGAAATTCACTGAAATTCCTCAGGCCATGAAGTTCTAGATGCTATAGATTGACTCAGTGCAGTTGGTGCAAACCAGAGCTGTACCATCAGCAGTAACAAAGACTCTTATTGTATCAAATCTCAGTTGTAACCAGATTAGATACACTTACCTATAAGATACTGTTTCATGGATAAAGCCTTATCAGCAGTTTCAAGTTTCAACTGGAACTGAACCTTAAAAAAATGATGTATTAGGAAAACATGAAACTTTAATCTTATAGCAAAATCACTAAGATATTTCATTTTTCTAAAGATGTCTACTTTCTTTTATTCCTAAAGATTAGGTCAAGGCTGTACAAGTCTTCAGAAATGCAACTCGATTCTGTAGAAACGAGAAAGTGATTCATTTGTCTGGGTTTTCATAGATCCTTAGTGTTGTGGTCTAATGCCTGGAAGAATCTAGCCAAATTTTCCATCTGTAAAATAATAAGCCAAAAAATGTATGCCATATTAAATCAGCAAGGTTGGGTGACATCTTAGACAGCAAAAGATAGTCATCAAGTATTTAACCAATTCAATTCTGATAACTCCTTATAGAATATTTTCCTTTTTGTTTTAAATTTATATTTATTTTACACCCCAAATACAGTTTCCCTTCACTCCTCTCCTCCAGTCCCTTTCCCCAACCCACTCCTGCTCTTAGTCTTACTGAAACTTGATAAAACATGTTTTGTTGATATCCATGTGAGGCCGACCCTTTCCTGAATAGAAACCAAGTATATTTTTCTTTTTTTTTTTTTTTGGTTTTTTGAGACAGGGTTTCTCTGTGTAGTTTTGCGCCTTTCCTGGAACTCACTTTGGAGACCAGGCTGGCCTCGAATTCACAGAGATCCACCTGGCTCTGCCTCCCGAGTGCTGGGATTAAAGGCGTGCGCCACCACCGCCCGGCAAACCAAGTATATTTTTCTTAATATTATACATAGGTTTTGTAATTTTTCCTGGGTTTGAAATACTTCATAGATGGAGGGTAGTTGTTATGTATGTAAAAAAATCATTATGTCTTGCTTTTTAAAAACACACACACACACACATATATACAATTACAAACACAATTATTCTCATCTTAGCAAATTTAGTAGTCTAGTATGACATGTATCTTTTTTTATTATATCTAGGCAGCTGGTCACCTCTACCTTTCAAATAGAGAGCTACTAGCTAGTCATGCATCCATCACATGTGTTTACCAACCCCAAGGAAGAAGGAAGGCACTTATTTTTTATTATATAAAATGAATGTATTTTATAAAATTGAAATCAGTTATGCCTGTTATAAAATATAATGATTGTTTTCATTCCAGCAACTGATCAAACTTTAAAAAAAGTTATTGCTTTGGATTGAACTTGAGTTTGCTAAGGGAGGGAGCTTTGACTCAGTAATATTTGAATAGATAGGCTGGCATGGCCAACAGCTGCTCATCACAGGTGATAAAAGTTAAAAATAAAGAAAAGTCAATGAATTGCTTTTTACTACAGGAGGAATTTTTGCTTTATATGCCAACAAAGAGTTGCAATGCCAGAAGCAGTTGAGGACTACATTACTAAACACTTATTTTATCACAGCAGAATGCTAATGCCAATGCTTGATTACAACAAGCAATACAGTTGCATGAATTTGGACTGCAAGGCAACCGGGCTTTTATATTCATTAGAAAAGTTATTGATTCTGGAAGGTTCCCACTAACAAAACTACGCTGTTTTCTCAAGCCTGTTATATGGACACAGACAGCTTATTTGATCAATGGTATTGAGCATAAGGAAAAGCACTCATTGCTTCTAATCTCCTCATGTCTAGGCTGTGCATATCTACCGGCAGAAACATGAAGAGTACATGTGGCTCCTGTACTGTGTAGTGTCTTTACTGCCAAACCCAATAGATACACCTTCTTGGGTTTCAGACAGCTACATATAAAGTTTGTTGATTAAATGACATCGTTCTGATAAAACAAATTAGATATGATTTATGTAACTTAAATCTAAAATTTTAATATAATGTGACTATATACATAGAAAAAACACACTTGGCTATTATTTTGTTATGAATCGCCTTCCTGTAATACGATCACCCATAAATGACACAAGTTATTTCAGCTAAGAGCTGCTTGAATTCTATGCAAATACAAGGCCCCATAGTTTCTACAAAATCATTTGATTTTAGTCAAGAATGCAATTTTTAAATTATTTCATGGAAAGAAATTCTCTTAAGTTTAACAAATGAAGATGAAAATCTTAGTTATTTAAAACACTTTTTTGAGACAGAATCTTACTGTGTAGCTATGGCTGGCCTAGAACTCCGTATATAGAGCAGGTACCACCAAGCCTGGACCACTTTTACATTTATTAGTTATTTTTTCACAATACGGATACAACTGTTTTTATTTATTTATTGAAAACATTTATTAGTTCTTTGAGAATTTGTAAAATGTGTTTTGATCTTATTAACCCTCTCTCTGAGATCTCTTGGCAAATCTACCTCTCCTTGCTCACCCACTTTTTTGTCTTTTTTTTTTAAACCCATTTGAAACAATTTGTGTTGCCCAAATATTCTGGAATATATGACTTTCCATTAGAGTATGGTCAACTGCCCAGGGGCTACAGTCTTAGAGAAAACATTTTTTTTCCCCAGCAGCTAACAGTGATCAATAGCTCCATGGCTGTGGGTGGGATTCTATGATCAACTTCCATCTCCATGTTCGAATTTTGTCCGATTTAGGCTTTGCCACTCAGCCTTGCACATGCTGCCATACCTGCTATGGATTTGTATATGCAGCTGCTCTTCTGCTGGCTGCTGTCAATATGTTAGTGCGACTATTGCACCTTTGGGAGTAAGGTGCCATTCTTGCCACTGTTGAGCTTTCTAAGTTCTGCACTGGAAAGGACTATTGCTTTCTTTCTCGCCTTGGACTCTTGCATAGTAACTTTCACTACTATGAAAACTGGTTCTCAGGGAGGGGGCTCCCAGCTCAGTTCCTCCAAGACCCGTGTCTCAAGTGTGTGATGTCTTCAGCAATCGAGACTTACCTTCAAATTGTGGGAGGCCATTAAAGGAACAACAGTAGTGTATATTGTCTTGGAGGCTCTTGGACTCCCTTAACCAAAAACTCAAAAAGAGGTTTCTCCTGATTGGTACTGGGAATTTTGTTAGTCTATGGCTCTTGGGGGGAGCATTATTGCCCCAAGTTGTGTAACTTCACTTTAAAAGTATTTATGTAATACAGTTACACTTTATATATTATATGCAATTTTAGGTAAACTTAGGATGATGATTCCCTGTGACTTTTGTCAGACATGCTAGTGCTATTTACTTCTCTATGTCCCTCTCCCTTTGTATTGCCTTGTCCTTCTCCCCAGTTAACCCCCCCCCCCACATTTTTCCTTTCATAGCACTTGTGTGCTTGTAATATCTGCTCTATAACTGCTTCCTCACCTCCACCATGATCCCTTTTCACTTTCCTGGTAAACCAGTATAATTTGTGACAACATTCTAAATAACCACAGGTAAGTGTCGATCTCATTGCATAACAAAGAATCTTACTTCTCAGGAGATGGAGACTATCACAGAGATTCAGAATGGTTAAAATGTGGAGAACTACCGAGCGTGAGGTGTTCAGCCCCATTGATACACCTACAACATATTATCTATACACCTAAGTGTAGCAGGAGTCTTAAAAGTTCTTATTAAAATCAAACCTGAGCCAGTTATTGGAGTGAACACTGGAAGGTCAGAGAGACAGAACAAACCACAGCTAACCTCACCTGGCCAACTTCTCAGCTGGTCTTGTTTCCTCAGACTGGAAGCCTCTGTGTCCTCATATCCAAATGGCTCTCAGCTGAACTGCTACTAGAAGCCTGAAAGCTTAACCAGGCCAAATGCTTCTCCAGGCCAAATGCTTCTAGTTTCTGGTCCTCACGCTTTATATACCTTTCTGCTTTCTACCACCACTCCCTGGGATTAAAGGTGTGGGTCACCATGCCTGGCCGTTTCCAATGTGGCCTTGAACTCACAGAGATCCAGAGGGATTTCTGTCTCTGGAATGCTAGGATTAAAGGCGTGTGCTACCACAGCCTATCCTCATGTTTAATATTGTGGCTGTCCTGTTCTCTGACCCCAGATAAGTTTATTAGCATACACAATATTTTGGGGGAATACAATACCCCCACACCTAAGGCTCAGGGAGCATCAGAGAAGCAGGCAGAAAGACCAGAATGTCTGCTGTGAGGTAGTGTTTTCTACTTATGACAGGGAATCTGCACCCAGGAAATCTCAAAAACAGGGCTGCCTAAGCGAGACAGGTACAACAGAGAGAGTACCAGCTGACACCCCTCCACAGATGGGGAAATGTCACAAACCCCCACCCTAGATGAAAAACTATAGGCAATTGGTGGCTTCTGAGAAAGGGAGAGTCAGTCTTCTTCAGGCATAAACTCCACGATATGCTATCAAATCCTAAGTGGTTAGCTCTAATCACATATACATGCAACAATCATTAAATACATACATATGAATATAAATATACAATTATATATGTGGCAATTATTAAAAAAGAAGACATCAAGAATTTGAGAGGGAGTGCAGCTTGGGAGAAGTTGAAGGTGGGAATGGTAGAATAATGTAAATACAAAACTCGTGTATGAAATTCTCAAGAAACATCTAAATAAAAATGGAGGTACACAGATAACATAAGTCCTAAATTAAAGTCATTTAGTACCTTCCACCTCAGATTCAATGTCCTTGAATAGCTTTATTTTTCATCATCTATTCCAGAGCATGTTTATAAAGGTCATACTTTGAAAGTGTAGATTAGTTTTCACAACCCACAAATTAAACAGTGTTAATCATATTCCACCAAGTTTTAGTCTCCTTTCTCCTCTGTGTACCCTCATGTTCAGATCTTATAGGGTCGATTTCCTTCTTTTAGAAATGCATCTTTCAGGAGTTATTTCATTGATGTAGTGATATTTAGAAGTAAACTCATCAGTCTGCTCATTTATTGTTATTTTGTCCTCATTCTTCAAAGATATTTTAGTTCTGTAGGCAGGTCTAGATTGACTATTTTTTTTTTGCTAAGCATCATGAACACATCCCACTATATTCCTGCTTTGTTCATTTATTTTTGTGGGTAAGCCAGCTGTCATTTTAAATACACCTTGGTAGGATTTGTGCCTGTTTACTTAGGTCCCTGTGAGCATTATAGGCTTAAGTCTACTGTATATTGTAATTTGGGGCTTGGGAGTTGAGGTCTGCATAAAGACTATGGATTCAGGCTTCCAGCCAAGGGTAAGCTACTAGACATTAAATTAGCAGGAGCAATGTTTATATATTTTTCTTCTACTCTCATCCATCTTAAGACTATATTTAACTATGCACTTTTTTTCTATTTTTCTGGGTTTTGGCTTTGTGAAAATGGTCTCAGATCTGAAACCATAGCCCACACAATTCTGCATGTGTTTTTAAGGTATTAGTGGGCCATTGCCCATTTTCATATCTCTTCTACTTAGCTCCTAACCATTAAACTTGCTTTTTTTTTCATGTAGGTTTGTCCATTACAGTTACACAAGCCTTTGTCCGACCTCACTGGACATTCTTGTTTTATAAACTCAGGAGACATGTATAATCTCTGGTCAGTCATATTTTCAGAAATAGAAATGTACCACAAGATTTTTCATGCATTTCAGCTCATTATGTCTGAGGGCACAATATTGACATATAAGCATGAGTGGTTAGGTACCAAAGCTATGTTGTCAGTAAGGGATTTACAATATCAATTATGTGGTTAAAGAAAGATAAAAAGAGATTCAGAATAACAATGTCTTCATGCTCATTCCTCGTATGTCCCTGGGGAAAATAGATAATCCAGTATTTTATTTTATTTAAATAACATTTTTTTCATTTATTTTACATACTGACCTCAGTTTCCCCTCCTTCCTTTCCTCTCCTTCCCTTCTATCTCCCTCCTCTCCCTCCTCCTCCGTCTCCATTCAGAAAAGGGCAGTCATCCCTGGGCTTGAACAAAGCATGGCACATCAAGTTGAGGCAGGACAAAACTCCTCCCGTTGTCCTTACCCAAAGACAAAGTAATCCAACATGTGGAACAGGTTCCCAAAAGCCAGTTAAGTGCCAGGGACATGCCCTGATCTCACTGCTAGGAGCCTTACAAAGAAATCAAGTGCCACAACTGTCACATACATGCAGAGGGCCTGGGTTGGTCCCGTGGAGACTCCCTACCTGTTGGTCCAGAGACCATGAGCTCTCACGAGCTCAGGTCAGCTGTCGGTGAGTTCACTCATCATGAAACCCTGGCTCCCACAATCCCTCCTCCCTTTCTTCAGCAAGACTCCTGGAGCTCAGCCCAGTGTTTGTCTATGGATCTATGCATCTCAAGATCCAGCTATACCAATCTTGAGCATATACCCAAAGAGTGCTCCATCATACCACAAGGACACTTGCTCAACTATGTTCATAGCAGCATTATTTGTAATAGCCAGAAACTGGAAACAATCTAGATGCCCCTCAACCAAAGAATGGATAAGGAAAATGTGGTACATTTACACAATGGAGTATTACTTAGCTATAAATAACAATGACCTCATGAAATATGCAGGCAAATGGATGGAACTAGAAAAAAATCATTCTGAGTGAGGTAACATAGATGCAGAAAGATAAACATGGTATGTACTCACTCATAAGTGGATATTAGGAGTAAAGTATAGGATAAACAATCTATAGCCCACAAACCCTGAGGGGCTAGATAACAAGGAGGGGCTAGATAACAAGTAGGGCCCAAAGAGAGATGCATGGATTTTCCTGGGAAGGGGAAATAGGAAAGAGCTCCTGAGTAAACTGGGGGCAGGGGAGGGGAGATGGAGAGATGGGAATTTGAGGGAGCAGGTTGGGCAGGTTGGGTTCAGGAGGCAGGTTGGGGACAGGACTGAAAGGGAGAGTAAGGGAAGACATATTTTGGTTGGGGGGCACTTGGGGATTAGCAAGAAACCTGGTCCCAGAGGAACCCCCAGGAATTCACAAGGATAACCCCAGCTAAAACTCCTAGCAATAGTGGAGAGGATGCCTGTACTGAGCATCTACTGTAATCAGATTGGTGAC
>CABHPR010147851.1:14852-60243 GCA_902168415.1 Peromyscus melanophrys | reverse complement strand
GAGAGAGAGAGAGAGAGAGAGAGAGAGAGAGAGAGAGAGAGAGAAAGTGCTCACTCCCCCATTTTCATTTAGCCCAGGACCCTCTCCCATGCGATGGTGCCACCCACATTTAAATGGATCTTCCCTTCTACATTAAGCCTTTCTGGAAATACTATCATAGACGTTTCTAGAGGTCTGTTTTCATGATGATTCTAGATTCCATCTAGTTGACAATTTTGATTAACCATTACAAGTTCACTCCTTGCCAATTTGACAATCACACACATCATTTGTAAATGTAAATTCTATCCATGGACCCTAAAGCCTCATGTTCATCTTAATATGCAAAATGCATTTCCATCTCTAAAAGTCTCTGAAATTTTACCATTGTTCAAAAGCCAAAGCCTCTTCTAAGACCCAGGATAACTTCTTAGCTGTGAGCCCTTTACAAATACTCTTAACCGCCTGTGAGTGTTCCTGTTCCTATGAAAATGAATATTAAAACAGGAATACGAACATAGCCTGTGTTACGGTTTGAATCTGAAAAGTCTCCCATGGGCTCAGGTTTTAAGTAGTTGGTCTCTGCTTGCCACACTGTTTTGAAAGCTCCGGGGTCTTTAGGAAATGGGGACCAGCTGGTAGAGCTAGGTCACTAGAGGCAGACTTTTGAAGATTCTATCCCTGGCTAAGGTCCTGGTCTCCCTGCTTCCTGGTCCACAATTGTGTGAACAGCTGTTATCTGTGTTCCCTCTGCCCTGTCTTCCCCAGGATGGACTGAAGTCCCTGGGACACCTCCCCTACCCCAGGTTATTTTTGTTAGCTGTTTTGATCACAGTGACGAAAAACAGTACAGGTGGCATTAAACTTTCATAGCAAGCAAGAGCCATGAACAAAGGAGTGTGTGGCTCATGGTGTCTCAGTTATTATTTTACAATAAAGCTTTGGCTGACAGTGTCCAGAGTAGTATAGGTAGCTCAAATCTTCAACCACCCGCAAATCTTAATTTATTTAGGACTTTCATCTTTCTTTCCTTCTTAAATGTTTTTTTCCCCACTGTGGACATGAAGCAAAGCTGATCAATACCATTTTCCATTTCTTTCTTTTCTCTCTTCCTGCCATGCTGAGAAGGAGTCCAGTCGTCAAAGGTAGAGGTTGCAGGTGGGAACGGCGCAGATGCAAAGAGATCTCCACATTCTGCAGTCCGTCTTTGGACTGATCCCAGGACTGAGGCATTCATTCGATTCTCAGCTGCTTCTATACTGAGTCTCTTATCAGCTTCTGGGCAAGTTCAAACCTCCAGTGCCTTTCGAGGGGATGCAGAAGCTATTTTTGAGTACTTTATATGTTTTGCAAATTCACTCAAGCACAAAGTAAATAATACAAGAAGCCAAAAAATTTGCATGCACTGGAGCACCAAATAAAATTCTGTGTGTCAAATTTTAACAAATGGGAAAAAGCACACATCATATATGAAGCCCTGTTTTAAAAGGTCCTCGCCATGCACCACACTCATGTGTGAATCATCTTAGTGAGCACGCTAGCCAGCCAATGTCCCATTCCAGAGAAACTCAATTACACCTGCATATATTTCATGCAGGTGAGCTGTGGCCATGGGTGCTGGGATGCAGTCTCTGGGCTCTGCTGTGGACCATGGTTTCTGTGATAGGACCATTTAAGATGCACATGAGAAAGGAAGCATGTGGCTGTCAACAAACCACTCTGCTCTTTTTAATTTATCTCAACTTCATGGACTGCTAGCTTGGGCTTCAGGGATGTGCCCAAGGTCATGGAGTTAGCTGTATTAGAAGAAAGGGTCCTACGGTTCTGACTTGTGGGTCCCGACTGGGTCCTTTTCTCTCTGAAAGTAAAATATATTAATAATGTAGCTTGAATTTTTTTCCTCTGTCTTGATGGAAGCTCCATATTATTTTGTTATTTCAGTGAAACAAAATATGCCTATACCTCTCCACCATTACTAACATATCTTTGTATTTTATATATATCAATTCATGCTTTTTCCTATACGCTATGTGGTATGTATGTTTTTCTCCTCTGCTTTAAAAGACTAACACTCAGTTTTATTTTATTTTTAATTTTGGCTGTTCTCACATAGTTATGCTTTCTGTCATTATTTTTATCTGTCATTAGCATCTGCTGCATCTAGTCAAATTGATCACTTTTCTTATAATTTTCTTAGGTGTGTCTCCATCCGAGCTTCTCTTTTAAGAAATTACGACGGCTCATCAATTGTTCTTTGAGTGAAATGGCTCACGCTGGAGAGCCAGGATAGTACAATGGCCCACGGAAGTTGGATTTTGATATTCCTTCAAACTGTGCTTAACGCTTGGATTTTTGTAGATTATTTGGGTCACTTTATGTCTGTTAATAATTAATTTCAACAAGCATAGTGGCACACACATTTAACCCCAGCACTTGGAGAGTAGGGGCCAGAGGCAGGCAGATCTCTGTGAGTTTGAGGCCAGCCTGGTCTACATAGGGAGCTCCAGGACAGCGAGGTCTATGTATGGAGACCAGATTTTAGGAAACAAACAAACAAACAAACAAACAAATTAATATCTCTATACAGTTAGGATAATAATCTCAGATTGCTGCAGTATGACATGAGATAAAGTAATTATACCCAGCCCACCTGAAACATATTAAATATTCAATTAGATATGATGATAAGTCTGTGTGGTAGACTCTTCGAGTGTGTGTGTGTGTGTGTGTGTGTGTGTGTGTGTGTGTGTCTGTGTGCTCATGTGTGTACATACATGAGTGTGTGGAGGCCAGAGGTTGATGCTGGATGTCTTCTTCAAATGTTCATCACATTATTATTGTTGTTATTGTTCTTCTTCTTCTTATTATTATTACTATTATTTGGGATAGGCTCTCCTACTGAACCTGGAGCTCATCAATTGCCTAAACTGTCTGGCCTAAAGTCTCAGAGATTCTACTGACCCTGCCTTTTCAGTACTGGGGTTCCAGGTGCATGTCTCTGTGTCTATCTTTTCTTTCCTGTGGGTGCTGGGATCCAGGCTCAAATTGTCATGTTTACACAGCAAGCTTTACTGACTCATCTTCCCAGCACCTTGTGTTCAACTCATGAGGTCAAAAACAGAAATCCTGGTCCTTCTACTAAGTCACATGGGGGTAACAACTATGTAGATAAACACTTACAATATGACATTTCCTGGATATAAGTCAACTTGAAGGGCTTCCAGGACAAGTGAATTCTGATGGTGGAGGCCAGCAGGAACTTGGACTCTGCACGATGTTCATTCTCTTCTTACACATGCCTGACAAGAATATTTTCACATGTATTTCTTCCCATTCCGAATGTTGTACTCACCAAAGTATGCATATTAAATCTCATGGGAGATGCTGGGAAGTCTAAAGGTAAAGTTTCAGTGCTTGGGATTCTGGCTCTGTCTCGAGATGTGTGACTCTGTCTTAGTTTTGTTCCCTGTCGCTGTGGTAAAATACTCTGACAAAAGCAACTCAGGGGAGAAAGGGTTTATTTGGTTTACAATTCCAGGTTCCGGTCCATCATTGAGGGAAGTGAGGTGGCAGGGACTTGAAACAACTGGTCCCAGTATCCACAGTCAAGAGCAGAGAAGAACGCATTGATGCTTGCATACCGTGCTTAGTTTACTTTCCAATTGAGAATCCCTTACTAGGGAATAGTGCCACTCACAGTGAGCAGATACTCTGACTTCAATTAACTTAAGAAAACCGAGATAATCTCTTACAGACATGCCCAGGGACCAGCTGTTTTACACAATCCCTCTTTGAGACTCTCACCCTAGGAGGTGACTCTAAATTGTGTGTCAAACTGACAATTAAAATTAACCAACACAGACTCTAAGCATGTCCCCACCCCCTACTCTTTTCAGAAGCTAGTCGTGTGTGACTAGGTTTGTTTGAAACATCTGAGAAAGCTGTTGTGGATGGATTCACTAATCCAGTTCTCTCATTGAGCCAACAGGTCCTGAGCTGCGGTGGCCGAGGCCCCGCACTGAGCTGCAAGGATCCAAAGCATCTCAGTGTGAGTCCCCAGGCCTTGTCCTCAAGGGGCTTACTTTCAAACCAAGAGAGCAGAGGAGGCAAGTTGTGCTCAGTGTGTCTCCAGTATGTCGAAGCCACCAGTGAGTGGGGGGATGGATGGTGCCAGGGCCAAGAACAGCAGCCGAGGGTATTGAAAGCGGAAGCTTGCAGGGTGGCTGAGCAATCATGCCAATTATAGTGAGAAAATGTTTTTCTTCACCGGAGACAAGAATTGCAGGTAACTGCCTCGAGGCAGAAGGCATGAAGTAATTAAGTCTGATAAATAAATTACCTAGTTTCATTTTAAAGGACTTGAAAAGAAGGTGATTTGGTGGCAGAGGTTCCTTGACAACATCGGGCTTGCAGAGGTCTTCAGGGTAGTTGGCAAAACTCATTCCTCCAAACAGACTCGAAGAAGAGATTAATGTATTGTGCACTTGAAAACGCTAAGAGAGAAGATCTGAAATGCTTTGATTACCCAAAAGGAAAAGTAGGTGAGGTGACGGATATGTTAATTAACTTGATTTAATTCCACGATATATATATATATATATATATATATATATATATATATATATATATATCAAAACACCATCTTGTACACCATAAATATTTCTAATTGTCGATTAAAAAATAAATTAAGAAGATTAATGAGAAAAGTAATATGAGACATGCTTTAGAGGTTTTTGTTTAAAGTTTAAAATGTATGTATTATAGTTAAACAATATGTATAAACTCATTAGAGGAAATGAAAAAAACCCTATATTACTCTACTAAAAATGGCCACTGACATTCTAAGGATCAATCTTCCAGATTTTATAATAAGTGTAATTGAATGAACATGGGACCAAACTACACATATATTGTAAACTCATTTCACTCACTATGTCTGATATGGATATCTTCCTGTGGCAAAAATGTACAGAGGCAATTTAAAATATTTTACTATTTATGTTTGTGAAGTCAAAACGACATAACATTTAAAACTCTATGAATGGAAAAGCAGCAATAGTAGAAATATGCTAGAATAATTAATAAGCGTTGCTTCGGAGTATCTTCTAGATAATTACGAATCGATTTAAATAGGATCAGCTAGATGGCTCAGTGATAGCAAGATGACACTTGCTATCAAGCCTGATGACCTGAGTTTAATTCCTGGGCCCCACATGGAAGAAGGAGAGAACTGACTCCTGCAGGGGGTCCTGACCTCCACACACCTGCCGTAGCAGCAACCCCAGACACGCACACACCAAATAAATAAATGCAGTGGAAAGAGCAAGGAACTAAAGGGTGACTCTTATCCCACAATTAACACTCTATAAAAGTTACCAAATTTTCAACTTGGATAAAGTGGTACACGCTTGTAATCCCAACACTCAATAGGCTGAGGCAAAAAGATCCTAAGTTTGATGTCAACCTGGGATACATAATGAGTTCTAGTTTAACTTGGGCTACATTATGAGACCCTGTCTCAACAGCAGCAGCAGCAACAACAACAACATAATAATAATTGTCATGCAAGACCCCTAGTCCCTGGATATAACCAAAGCAGGAATTACATGTGTCTGGCAATGAAGATGGATGCTTCCTGAGTCAATTCTTATGGCTCAATGGAGAATCATTCCCCTGTCCGGCACAACTGTCCCCATCTCCAGAAGAAGAAGGCCAGAAGGAATCTTCTGTAGCAAGCTTCCACTCTTTCAGTCTATGACACTGGCTCACTTCAGATGCATAGATGATAGTAGAGGAGCCTTATTTAGGAAGGGATTGGAGCATTCATTGGGTTTAGTGTTCTGATTATAAAGCCTTGTGTTCTAGTCCATTCCTAAAATTACTAGTTCTGATCACAACTAAAAAGCAGGCTAATATGGTGGGATGAGATGGTTGCCAAGAATCCAGTCAGAAGACACAGTCATGGCCCACCGGCCTGCGGCAGATGAGAGGTGCGGGGCAGAGGCGGGTCTACAGGCAAAGGAGGCCAGCTAAGCTCTGACAACTACGGCTTTGGCGTTCTTTGGCAGTGCCAGGTCTTCTGTCATTCATTGCCTGTGTCTCCAGGGAGATGAGGTGGCTGAATGATGGGCCACGTGGTTCTCTCTTGTCTCTGCTGCCACCCTCTCAACAAGTTATGGACTGCGGCTTTGGGAAGGGACAGATTACGGGAAATGCCTCCGAGAGGCTAAGGATGTAGCTCTGTTGGTAGAGTTCTTGTCTACTATGCATGGAACCCCGGGTTTGAGCCCCAGCACAGCAGAGAAGCCAAGAATGATGGGACATACCTGAAACTGTAGAAGTTGAGCGATGCAGGCAAAAGGACTAGGGATTCAGGTTATCCTCAGCCTCGCACGCAGCCAGCTCATGGTCAGCCTGGGGTACATGAGACCCTGTCTCCCCCCAAATCCAAGCAACAACAAAAATGCCTCAGAGACTTAGAGACAACTACCAGGGAGCAGCCTAAGTGCACACCACCCTCACTGCGGTGACAATAATGACAATTTAATGCTTTCTCTTCACCAGGCACTCTCATGCATAATTCCCATGCTTCGAAATCTCATTTGTGCCTCCTCATTATTATTGTCACTTTTTAGAAAAGCTACATATACACAACTTGACCAACATCACATAGACCAACATCAGAATAGGAAGAGTTGGACTCTGAATTCATGTGATGTGACAACAGAAGCCACGGTATTAGGCCCATGGCACACTCCTTGAAGGAGAGACACAGAGGGGGCATAAACCTGGTGATAGGCTGGGTGTGAAGGAACATGTCTCTAACTCCAACACTCCGGAGGTGGTAGCAGGAGGATCAGGAGATCGAGGCCAGCCTTGGCTACATGGTGAATTTAAGGCCAACCTGGGCTACATATCAGACTGTGTCTAAAAACAACAGTAACAACTACTGTCCTCCCAAAATACCTAAATATGAGCTAGGGAGCAGGTAAATGGGAAAGATTAATAGAAAGGAATTACTTCTGATATATTATATATGATATGTGTTTATTTATGGTCTATTATCAAATGGATTTGAAGTAATTTAGATTTTTTTGTTAGTTTCTTAAATTTTTTTCTTGGAGCAAAAGTATGAATATTAATTTTTGTAAACTGGCACATTCATAAATTGTATCTGGATCCATGACTATTTTTGAGCTGATCATTTGAGGAATTATTTCATTATTAAGCCTTCAGTTGGCCATACATTGAGGAGTAATTATAGCTCCTTGAATATACACCCATTTCACAAATTTTTCATTTGTGTTAAAACCTCTGAGATAGGAGCCTTCATTAAACAAATGATTAGTAATGAGAATAGAAGCAAGCAGAAGTCTGGTTAAGCATAATTAGAAGATACATTACCTGTGGGGACATTGATGGGTTTTAAGCATTAAATATAGGAACTAAAATTATGGCTTTGCCTTAATAACTCAGACCTATATTTTCTATTTTTATAAGAAGCTATAATATGAATTTATATTTGAATTTTATTTATGTTCTGGCATAAAAAGATTGTCCCTTGGTTTGAGTCTCCAGATGCTAAAAATCGTAATTTTATTAACTGTCACTGAACAGTTTGGGAGAATGTTATATCCTTCCTCTTTGAGCACTCTTAGGAGAGAGACGAGAGTGGAATCCCAGGTTGAAAGCTGGTAGCCTGTTGTGCTGGGTGGAACTGGACCACTTGGCTCCTGGGGTGGGGTCTTCCCCAGAAAACGTTTCCTCCATGTTTTTTTTTTTTTTTCCTCCTTATTTTGTGAAGACTCTTGTGAAGGAAATATCCAAATGACTAGAGCACAACACCCTAGGGAGAATCTCTGGAGACATGGCTAGTATTGAATAGGAACAGGGGGGTCTTGGGAAAGTATCTCCTGGAGACCGATGCTTGTCTCAGACCCACCGCTGGCCAGCTGTGTGGCTCCAGGCTGCAGCCTGTCCTGTATACCAGCAGTTATAAACATAAACTAACTTTGAACAGTGAAAGTGCTCTGTGAGGTACAGTCGTTTCTTTCTCTCTTTCTTTTTAAGGTGAGGACGAATTTCTCCCCTCAACGATGTGTTGTTCTCCCTGTTAACAGAGGAACTTTTGGCTTTTTTGGTCACTCATGCTGTTCTTTGGGCTTTTCAGATGCTCAGTTCCTGGCTAATTCATCCCATAACCACCTTTTCAGGTTGAGGACTTCACAAGTTACCCAGGCCTGTGGCCAGAGGTCTTCATTCCTCCTTTCTCTCTTGGCTCCTTCCAAAAAAGAGAAGAATGGACAAACGCACTGCTGTCAATCAACTTGTTCCTAGGAGTGATGGTTTTTCTTTCTTCTTTTTTTTTTCTTTGTGCAAGGGAGGTTAAATTTGACAGATAAGGTGAGTTGGATTGCTGAATCTTATTTGTTCAGCCTCGTTCTGTTCCTAATTACCAGAGATTACAGCAAGGTTGGCTGGACTTTAAAGAGGATTTATGATAATTTTTAAGGAAGGTAAAGGGACATAAATTTGATTAACATTTTCTCAGTTCTCGAGGATTTATTTTGCCATTTTGTTTATGTTTCAGGGTTTTGAGAGAAAAGTGAGACACCCCCCCCCCAATTTATAAGACATGCACAGATATTTTGGAACCCTGTTCTCTGGAAAGAGAATTACTATTTACCTTCAAGTGATGCTGATTTTGATTTAAGTTAGAGTCTGTGATTTATAAACCAGCGTTTGAGAAAAATGATAGGAAGTTAAGGCATTTTGTCATAATTTAATTTTTTATTCCCTTCTAGAAAAAAAAATCACTCAACATAACATAAGCTGGGCCCACTCACGTGGGGGGCATGCATATGTTACCCGTTCTGTCAGGCTCACCACCAATTGGAGTGTTAGCTATTTATAAATTCAAGGTTGACTGCAACCATCTCGACAACACACAGCGTTCCCTCCTTAATAGAAGAAGACGCATGGGTAGGTGTGGGGAGCAACTGTTTAACAAGCATTTTCCGGTCCTGAAATACAGAGGGGGAAAGGGAACATATGGCGGGGTAGCTGAGGCCATAGATGGCAGTGTGAAAAGACTACGGAAGAACCAAGATGCTGAAGCCGTGTCTTCGTCTGGGGCCTCACTGACTGGGGAGCCAATGAGGGAAGGGGGATATAAGCGTGGTGGGGAAGGGAGAAATGTGGCTCCCCTTCCCTGATGACAAAGTGAAGAGTGAGTAGTTATTTCTGACTCTAGGTGGACTTGCTTCTAGTTGGGTCTAGAGCAGTGGTTCTCAGCCTTCCTAATGCTGCGACCCTTCCATACAGTTCCTCACGTTGTGGTGACCCCCGACCATAAAGTTATCCCATTGCTACTTCATCACTGTCATTTTGCTACTGTTATGAAACTGTAATGTAAATATTTTTGGAGATAGAGGTTTGCCAAGGGGGTCATGTGCCACAGGTTGAGAACCACTGGTCTGGAGGCAGTCCGTTTGGAAAGGAAGCCAGATTCGCTTGGCAACCTCCTCTTATGAGTTCCTCTGTGGCTGGAAAGAGAAAGACAAAGAGAATAGCTTCATTTCTTTCCCCACAGGTCTAGTAGCAAGAGATGAGAGAAGGTGCAATTAGAGGGGCCTCGTTGGGTTTCGAGTGCCAGAAAAACCCAACCCAGGCTGCCTTTGAAAAACAGAATATATTGCTACGGGTTATTAAGCCAAAATTCCAGTGCCAGATGGGAGAGTTGTCAGTCAGGGAGACTTCAGGGGCTCCCAAAACTATACCGACTCATATCATTCATTTTGGTTGACCAACAGAACTAGTTGATGGGACCCTGTTGCTTGAAGACACCACACACCTTCATTGCAAGACACAGTGGAATTGAGCTAGAACTGAGCTGCGAGCTCCCTCTTGGCTGGATAGCTTTTATGGTGTCAAAAAATGCTATGCAGGGCTTCTGGGAAAGAAAAGGTGTCAACAGCCTTACTCAGCTGTGAACCCCAGGAACTACAGCACCATCCTGTAAGGCAAGAAGTGCCCATTGGCGTAATAGTGTCCTGCTATGTGGGTTGAGGAGGTAATAAACCACTCTCTGGTTTGATTTGGAACTTGCTCCATAGGAGGTAGCTCATTTATTTGTTTTAAGGTTTTTTTTTTTGATGTGTATGGGTGCTTTGCTTGTGTATATGTTTGTGCACCACATTGAGGCAGTACTCTGAGGGCATTGGATGCCCATGGACTTGGGGTTTCAGATAGTGATCAGCCATGTAGGTGCTGGGAATTGAACTTAGGTCTTCTGGAAGAGAGGGTAGTACCTGAAACCACTGAACCATCTCTCCAGCCCCTCATAATATAGTATTGAAAATAACCTGCTTTATATATGACTTGTGATTTTAAGGGGAAAGCATATATATATATATATATATATATATATATATATATATGCAATGACAGCTGAAATCAAAGTGATAAAACCCAAAAAGAATGATGTAGGAGGTCTGGAGAGAGTTGTCACACTTCTTGAAGAGCCTGTTCTTACTCAAGCATTGGAGAACTTTAGGTCTTTCCCTGCAAACTGCCAATCACAGTTACTAGATTAATTATGTGATTATTAGTAGTTTAGTATTTTTCCTTTTGACGGACTTCAAGTTGCTGAAGAATTGTGTGCATGTTCCTGTTAATTACTAATTTGTCTTTAACCACAAAAACACATGTTTGAAAAAGTCCTGGGAACAATTTGAGATGGTGGCAGAAAGGGACCAGTGAGAGGGGGTGGGAGATGGTAGGGTGTAAGCGGGGCACAATTATGAGCAAAGTATACTCAATGTGTATGTATAGCAGTGTCATAGTGAACCTCATTATCTTATATGCTACCTAAAAATTAATAACAAGAAAAAATACAGTCAACAAATCCTCTAGTTCACAGATGTCTGTGAGGTAGTCACAGATGTCACTCAAGGTTACTAAGTGCATGGCAACTCAAGTTGAGATTTATCTCTGTGTTTCAGCTTTAAATAACTGGACATCCCTTCATTAATCCCATGTGGATATCAGCATGCTGACCTTGTTTTCTCAATGCCAAAGGAAGAAGGAGAAGAAATTGAAGTTTCTGCTACTATTCGATTTCTTTAAAGAATTCTCATGCTAAGAGCAGCATTTTGGAAGTCCTGGCATTTTCCTTTAAATCAAACCAGATTTATGAATCCACTTCAGTGGCCTTTAGGGGACATGCTTCTTAAAAGGAATTACATCTCAGCTTAACAATAAAGTAAAACAAATAAACTTATTTGTTATGGGTTAGGAAGGTAGCTCAGTTGGTAAAGTGATTGCTGTACCTGATGAAGATTTGACTTTAATCCTTTAGAAGCTACATGAAAGTTCGACTCGGCAGTGTATGTCTGTAATACCAGAGCTGGAGAGTGGAGACAGGAGAATCCCCAGGGCTCATTGGCTAGCCAGTCTTGATGAATCAGAGGGTTCAGTGAGAGACCCTGACCCTGTCTCAAAAAATAAGGTGACAAGTGACCGAGGAAGACATGTTGACCTGTTTTTCATCCACACGTGCATACATGTACAACGTATCTACACACACAGTATTTATTAAAGGTTAATTAATAGCAGTGATTTTATATAGAAAAGATGTATTCCTCTGCCAATAAAATAGATGTGGTGTTTCTGGCTAGGTTGATTAAGGATTTTAAAATAGAACTAGATAGATGCCTCCTGAAGACACACATTTCGTGATATGAAGAAAGTAGCTTGCCGTCTTGTTTCCTGTAATGACGAGAGACAGCCAATGTTATTTCCAAGCTTAGAGACCAGCAACCCCCTCCTTCTCATTCCTCTTTTCCCTTTTCTTTGAGACAGGGTCTAATATAGCCCAGGCTAGCCCTGACTTGCTGTGTAACTGAAGCTGGCCTTGAACTCCTGATCTTCCTGTTTGGATTACAGAATCAGGCAACCACAAACAGTTTATGGGATGCTGGCAGTCAAAGCCAGGGCTTCATGCACAGCTAGGCAAGCACTCTCCCAACTGGCTCTGCAGAGAACTTATTCTTAAGACCCCAGCAAATATTACCTCATCATGGTAAGCTGACAAACAAACAAACAAACAAACAAAAACAAAACAAACAAACAAACAAAAACCCCCGATCCCTTGGTTTGCAAGGAGTTAAGTTACAGCCGGCAGGTGAGCAAGACTCTAGCTCCAGAGTTATTCAACTGTGAGATGTCACCATCAGGAGGACTCCCAAGATGGAGCAGAAATGCAATCAAAGAACTAAACCCTTCTAAAGACAATCCGCTCAAGCATCAACCTAAATAGAGTAACTGAGGACAAACTCCCCGAGACAGAAGGACATCACTTTTGGTGGGAGAATGGGCAAACACTGATGTCAAATATGCCCTAGTTAGGTGGGAAATTAGCCTTCTATAATGTGCTTGAGTTATAGAGCACTTTAAAAATAGTTTTCAGTCCTGGTTTTATGTTTGAACCTCGGTGCTGGAAAAACCTTGCACTAAATTGCAGCCCCCGTTGCTCGCCTCACTTTTGATGGAGTTGTATTTGGTCTTATTTTATATTCTGCTCTTTTCCTCAGACATGATTTTGCTCCCACACTTGCTTATTGCTACATGGTACGGTGTTCGTATTATTAGTTTATAGGACTTTTTCTTTTCTTTCTTTCTTTTTTTAACCTGCCGGAAGGAGTTTTGTGACTTTCACATTTGTACAGTAACTGCTGACAGGACAAGGGGAGTAGAGAAGTAGAAGTTGCCTGTGCATTTGAGAGAATCCTGGGAGGGCTTTACCGGACAGATAAGATGTGCTTCAAATGAGCTCATCCACCCTTTGAATGAGAACTGCCGGGAAGGTGGTGCTTAAGCAGTTGTGGTCTTTGATGCAAATAGGGTTGCTGTTCCCTTTGCTTAGGGCATTGTTCCCGTTTCCTTTGGAAGCACAGACCTCAGCCTAGCATGTCCAAATACTATGCAGAGTGCTTGTAGGAAGGTCTGGTCTTTGGCCCTGGGTATACGTTAGAATTCCCGGGGGCACTCTGAAGATTCCACATGCCCTCACCCTGTCCCCAACTGACTGGTGCTGAGTACCAGTGTCTTTCAGAGTAGTTATAAAGTACAACTGGGCCTGAGGCCTATTAGACAAAAGGCCATCTCTTTTTAAAATATATATTATGTACTTAAATTCTCTGAGAATTTCATACAATGTATTTTGATGATATTCATCCGCTCAGTTCCTACAACTAACTCCTTCTAGATCTACCAAGATTGATCCATGTTCTACCCGCCATTGGTCATGGTGGTTCATGCCTGTACCCCAACATTCAGAAGGAGCAGGAAGATTGCAAGTTTGAGGGTAGCCTGGGCTACATATTAGGATCTTCTGTCCAAGCTAATGGACACTTGTATTTGGTGACATGGCCTCTGGTTGGTTGCCCATGGCCCAGTGGGTGGTTTCACACCCATGTACTCACAGGAAGCACTAATTGGACAGAGTGGACTACATTTGAAAAAGGGGAAGTGCTGGAAAGACAGCTTATGGGTTAAGAGACAATTCTTCTCTCACAGAGAACTGAGTTTGGCTCCCAGCACCCACATCAAGTGACTCACAATCACCTGTAACTTCAATTGTAGGGGACAATAGGCACTCTTCAGGCTTGTGTGGGTACCAAAACATGAATTCACATATTCACATACATTCACATAAATAAGCTATGAGATAAATCTTTTTTGAAAAGTAGAAAAGACATGAAGGTGTGAGAGAGACGTGTTGAGGGATATAGGAGTAGTTGGAGGTGGGGAGTAGGGGGTGGCTATGATCAAGATACATTATATACATGTATAACACTTCCAAAGAGTACATAAAACCATTTAAAAGCAAAAAAGAAAGATGAGAAAAAAAAAGAGTTCTATCTTAATAGGAAACTAGATTAGTTTAGGGTACTGTAACAAAGTACCAGAGACTGGGTGGTTTGTACACACCAGAAGTTTACCCTTCACAGATCTGAAGGCAGGAAGTTAAGAGATCACAGCGTCAGCATGGCCAGGTTCTAGTGTGAAAGCGCCCCAATGATGCTTTCCTTTTCTCACAAGGCAGAAAGCGGATGTGCTTCTTTCTTTCTTTCTTTCTTTTCTTTCTTTCTTTCTTTCTTTCTTTCTTTCTTTCTTTCTTTCTTTTTCTTTTTATAAAACTTCCAGTCCTGCCCCCAGTAATCTGCTTCCTCCAATGAGGCTATATCTCCAAAAGGTTCCTCAACCAAGCAGCATCAACATCAGCAGCAGCTGCATAGCAGCAGCAGCAGCAGCAGCTGGGCATCAAGTGTTCAAAGACATGAGCCTGTGCAGGACATTTCACAAACAAACCACAGCAACATGTTTTATAGCCCAAAGCATTTCCCATTCCCTCTCTGTTAACTGAGTGCTGATGCGATGTGACCAGCTGCCTGTGCTCCAGCTGCCATAATTTCTCCATTGTGATGGACTGTGTTCTCTTGAACTGCAAGCCAGCACAGACCCTTCCTTTCCTAAATTTCTTCTTCTTGGGTATTTTGTCACAGCAATGAGAAAAGCAGGTAATACATTTGTAGACATCTATAGAATCTGAATCAGTTGGATCCAAGACTAATTCTAAGGATTGATTTTCTCATGTTTGAGGTTCAGGCATAGGGTGGGTGAAAGAGATGCATGCTCCTAACCTGGGAGTCCAGCATCGTACACTGTAGCTGTCACAACGTGAAAGAGACTGCTTCTCCTTTTAGTTGAAAGGCATGCAAGAAGGATTCTTCATTCTAATCAGAAATAAGGTAAAAGAAAGAAGAAGCGAGATGAGAATCCCAGGACCATATTGTGGGTATGGCCACCTCAATGTTTAGATATGTATACTAGCAAGTTGGATATGGAAATCCCATCTATGGTGACATAAGTAGGTCTTGGGTCTCAGTCGAAATACCGTTGAAACTTTCTGTTCCTCACCTTGATCTGAGGTCATCTCAGAAACAAAGAGAGAGGGGGCTATGGAGCAATACTAGCAGAACAGAAGAAACCTAGAAGTAGCCAGGGTTAGATACCCTAGGAGGGAGGAGCTTAGAATTATAGCAGAAACCCAGAGGCAGGCAGCTAGACGCAAACATGGGGGAACTACTTGTGGACCATCTTAAACACACCAAGAAGCCACGAGCAGGGTTGCTTATTCATAGAATTCATGTAGTACTGACCTCTCAGCAAACACAGCTTCCATGGATATTGAGAAAACCAAAGGCACATTGTCTTTCTCATATGTAAGAGATGCCCAAGTAGAAAATCTATAGACATGCCAAGAGAAAATGGTCATTTTACTTATTTGGGCTATTTTTTGGAAGGAGCAAAGTAAAATTAGCATCAGAAAGACTTAGTCAGAATACTTTCATTCCGATCTCCCCCCCCCCCCCCCCCCCAACAAAACAATTACCCCCAAACTCTGTGATGTAAGGCAACAATAATCATTTTGTTATGGTCATGGCTTCTGCAGGCCAATAGTTTAGGAGAAGCCTGGCTGAGTGGTTTTGGGTCTGGGTCACATACATCATGGTATTTAGATGTGGCTGGAGCAAAAGCAATGGAATTGGGGGATAGCCCCCCTTTTTTTTTTTTTTAGAAAATGGCCCCCAAAGGGAATGACACTATTAGGAGGTGTGGCTTTGTTGGAGTAGGTGTGGTCTTGTTGGAGGAAGTGTGTCACTGTGGAAGTGGTTTTTGAGGTCTCATATGCTCAAGACACCACTCAGTGTTACAGACCACTTCCTGTTGCCTTCGAGATGTAGGACTCTCAGCTACTTTTCCAGCACCATGTCTGCCTGCACATCACCATGCTCCCCCCATGATGATAATGGACTAAATCTCTGAAAGTAAAAGCTGCCACCTCAATTACGTGTTTTCCTTTATAAGAGTTGCTGTGGTCATGGTGTCTCTTCGCAGCAATAGAAACCTTAACTAAGACAGCCCTCCTCCTTCCTGTTGTTTTGGGATTATTTCATGTGTGTTCTCTGTGTGGAATTGTGGCTTGGGACAGACATAATACTACATGGGGGCTCAGCTCTTAAACAGTATATATCCTCAGCGAATCAAGTGGAAGCTAAATGGCCTGTTATGCACTGATCTAAGGTTACTTGATATCACTTCCTTCCTTTTGAACCTCAGTTGGTTTGTGACTGGCAGACATAGAAGCTACTTCAAGGAGAGGAGTGTCAATGTCACACTGTTAGAAATGCATGTAGTGTGGGAGCTATCACCCTGGCTGTAATGGTTAATCTACATTGTCAGTTTGACTGAATTTAGAACCATCATAGACCCAAATCCCTGGATGTATGGGTATGGGGGTGTTTTAGACAGTTTTAGCTGAGGAAGGAAGAGCTACCCCAAAGAGGGGCAGCAGCAGCCTTTGGTCTGGGATTCTGGAATGAACACAAAAAGAGAAAGTGAGGGGAGTCCCAGCAGCCATTTCTCTTTGCTTCCTGATTGTGGGGTGCAGAGTGACCACATCTCCCCTTTCATTATGGACTGGACCCCCAAACTGTGAATCAAAACAAATCTTTCTTCTTTAAGTTTCTTCTTTAACAAGAAGGGCAACCAATACAGTGGCCATATTTCAAGAATATGGGCCCGAATGTAGAAAGATTCATTTTTATAATCATCCTAAGACATGTAGAGGAATCCATGCTCATCGAAGAATTTGCTCAGTGAAGGTATCTTGCATTGCTCCAGGGTCTTCCTCATTTCCATTCAGACAGGGTCTGGCCAGCTTTGTATATAGGCTTTTGTCCTTGGGAGGCCCTCTAATTTTTTATAATAGGTTATTTGTTCCATGTTCAGTTCAGTTAATTGACTGCTAGGACATATTTCTTTTAACTGGTGGCAGAGAACATCCTGTTTTTAGGTAGTGGCTGGTGGGGGTGGGGTGGGGTTGCATAGCAGCAGCTGAGAGTTACTCAGCGTTCCTTGCAGGCAGAATTGTGGTCTCCCAAACTTCACAGGCTGAAGTGTGAAGCCCAGAAGTCTCAGAAAAGGGCCTCAACGTGTAACTCAAGTGAAAATGAAGCCTTGCCTGTGCCCAAGTCGCTATGAATAGCGTTCTTCTAAGAAGTCTCCATTTGAACAGCAGATGCACGATGAGTGGTGTCCATGTAAAGAAATATGTAAGTAGAGGATGGCCACAGCCAAGCTAATCCGAGGTCTCCAAAGAACCCAACTCTTGCCAACACCTTGATTTCAGACTGAGAAAAGAAGTTTCTATTGGGTAAGACATCCAGTGTGACAGTTGTTATGTTAGCCGAGCAATCTCTATCTTTGTCCAAGTTTCATTGTATGAAATGTATCTTGAGAGATGACGTTATGGTTGAGACCTTCAGGTCCTCCAGGGGTTCACACCTTGAAGCTTTTATTCTAGATGAGTTTCCATCAGGAGGAGGTGGAGCCGAAAGAAAATGGTGTTTAGTTGGAGGCACGCCCCAGGAGAGGGTCTTAGTTTCTTTCTCATTCTCTTTGCTTCCTGGATTCTGTGGGGTGACTAACTTGTACCCCACATACTCCCTACTGTGATGTTCTGCAGGCCCACAGTGATAGGGCCATATGACCACACACTGAAAGTGCTGTGAGCCAAGATACATCCTTCCTTTGATAAGTTGGTGAGCTCGGAATATTTTGCCACACTGACAGGAACAAGTTGGTGATCTCGGCTGTTTTGCCATAGTGACATTGGTCTCTATTTTTCTGGTCCATGTTTCACACTTACCTTTCTTAATTACTGGATTCCTTTTGCCCTCCAAAGTCAAGTATAAATTTTCCAGCTCTATAATATGCACATCACTAAGTGTGGTGATACATACCTGTAATCTCAGAAGTTCAAAGCCAGTCTCAGTTGTAGAGTAAGTTTGAAGCCAGCGTGGGGTAGGTGATACCCTATATCAAACAAGCTAATAAGCAAACAAAAGAACAAATAAAACAAAATAAATACACAAATAGATATTTTGTTAGTATACAATTTGCTTAGAGTATTTTCTTACAGTAAAGATATTTGGTAGGAACAAGGAGGTAGATTTGAGGGCCCAAGTATTAAGGAAGCTCTGACAACTGGGCTAAAGATGTGTGCCAGGCTAAGCAGTGTCTCTCCCAACCTCAGCCCAGCACATTCCCCCTTCTTATATTGAATTATTAGGACAATATTTCTCCCCCATTCCCAGACCGCAGCATGGGAGGTGGCAAGAGCTTGCATGCCCAGGAAGGTTGCTGGTGTCTTCACTGGGGTCCTGCTGATGTCCATGCCAATGTTCCAGAGAAGTCCTAGAGGGAGACTGGGCAAGAAAGCATCACGACCTGATGAGCATGTTCAGCACAGGAGACAGATGTGGCCTCTGGGCTATGGGACCCTAGGCCATACATGTCCCCTCTCTGAGTCTTGGTTTCCTTATCTGTCATAAAGGAGATCTGAACACCAGCCTTGTGGGTTCCCATGAAGAGCAGATGAATTAAAATGGGTGTTTATGCAGCACAGTGCTTTGCAGATGGTCCATCAAATGTTTATTGCCCTCACAAGGGGCCACCATCGGACTCAATGAGATAATACAGATGGAAGTACTTTGTAGTCCGTGGAGAGATAGCTCTGGGCCAGTTTGAGTGACAATTTGCTTAACAATGACTAATTCTTGACCAGATAGGGTGGTGGTGGACAGATACTGATTTTATTTTAGATGAGAACATTTGGCAGGGGATATAGGAGTGCTGGAGACTGAGTATACTTAGTTGTCATTAGTGCAGGTTCAAAAGGCTGGGGGAAAGAATAAAGGATGTGTGTGTTGGGGTAGTTCATGTGACCATATGTGCACATGGAGCCCAGAGGAGGATGTTGGTACCCAGTTCTATCACTCTTCACCTTGTTCTCTGTCTCTCTCTGTCTCTCTGTCTCTCTGTCTGTCTCTCTCTCTTTTGGTTTTTTGAGACAGGGTTTCTCTGTATAGTTTTGGTGCCTGTCCTGGATCTCACTCTGTAGCCCAGGCTGGCCTCAAACTCACAGAGATCTGCCTGGTTCTGCCTCCCAAGTGCTGGGATTAAAGGCATGCACCACCACCGCCACGTTGTTCTCTTTAGACAGGATCTTTCCTTAGTTCTAGAGCTAGACTGGCATTCAGCAGGCCTGAGTGGTCCTCATGTCTCATGTCTACCCCTTACAGTGGGTAGAGTCATGTCCTGATTTTAATGGGTGCTGGGTTTCAAACTCAGCTCTTCATGCTTGGACAGCACATGCTCCTACTCACTGGGCCATCATCCCGGCACCCAGTAGGCGTTCTGAAGATATGATTGCAAGGTTGCGTGCATGTTTTCTTTCAGTTGCTAAGTAACCAGTTTTGTGAAGGATTTTGCAATGTAATGCGAGGCTCAAGAGTCCATGTCCTTAACCCAAATGCTGGAGAAGTTCATGGCAGAATATGAGCTGATTATTTCCTAGGTCATTACATTTACCAGTTAGACATCAATATAGTCAATATCATTCAATAAATTCAGAGTATAACTAAGAGTTTGTTTGTATAGATTTGCCACGTCACATACAGAGGCCTTTGTGTTGGAAATTGTGTTTAATCTGCAAAGAATGTAGTTGTTGAGATGTGAAGAACAGATGGGACCCAATGAGGCTCTTTTTCTGAGTAAGCTGGAATTAGCATTATAGATACTGAAGACGGCATAAGCTAATGCTGCCGTCCACCAAGTGGGGGGATGCCCCCATGACACACTGCTGTGGTCTCAGCTCTGAACATTTCCTCTTTCCCCCCTCTTCGCTGGTCCTCCCAGGAATAGACCTTGTGGAGTTTAGTCTGCTTGCTCTGCAGACCCCCACCCTTACCTGAACAGTCTTTCTTGGCTTTAGAGTGCTGTCTGACTCTGATAGACACGCATCAACTTCTCTCCCAGGTTTGCAGAATCCTTCACCTGTTTTCCGTGTAGAGCTGTCCCCTCTCTCCTATTTTAGGCTCGTTACTCGGCCCACAACTAGCTTCCGTCTTTGGCTCACAGGTGTGGACAGGAAGGGACCATTGGGATGAAGGCTGGTCTACAGCTGCTGTCGGCTCCTTTACCTGACTCTCTATATATTCTATACTACCTTGCCAACCAATTTCTTAGTAGTGGCTAATACCACCAGAGGTCTACAAAGGAGGATCAGCTCCTGAAGAAGACTGGGTGGAAACAGGCCTTCTTTGAGAAAAAGGGTACCAGAATGGGTGGTGGAAAGATACCCACATCTTCACCATTTTCCCCAGGGGTCCCGATGGAGCTACAGGGAAGGATTGATGCAATGCATTGCATTCTATTCTAAGTATAGGAAAGATCAAACAGGATCCAACCGAGTCAGTGTCAGAGTAAAGGGGGGAAAGGAGCTATGTATTCCTATTTTGGCCAAAGTGTGTGTGTGTGTGTGTGTGTGTGTGTGTGTGTGTGTGTGTGCGCGCTCTTGCACATGTGCATGGGAAGTGATGAAAATTGCTATAGTGATTGAGGGAGGGGATGGGGGAAAGGGTTGGGAGACTCCAAGTCCACTCATTCTTAGTCATCTGGTGCTAGGTGTGATGAGGAGCTATAGAGAGATGCCAATTGTTTTCAGTCTTAAAACATTCCATCTAACAGACAAGACAAGATGCAGAGACCAAAAGGAACTGTTGCAGTACGAGGTCTGTGTGTTTCGAAACAGAAGAGAAATGATAAGCACTTCGGAATTTAGAGGTAAGTGTGGGAAGTTCTGCAAAGGAGGTGGGCCCTTTGAACTAAGAGCTCAGGACTCGGGGCTGCATGCATGGAAGCAGAGTCTTCTTGATGGGAGGGACCGATAGTGCCATTGCGTGGAAGGCAGGAACAGCTTGTCTGGCATCTGGGCTTGTTGAGGTGTATGGGTGAGAACCCAGATTTTCGTTGGGGTAATACTGTGAGGAGTCTTTTGAGCATGGAAGAGAGAGGTTTGAGAGTGAAGAAGATCTGAAGTGGCCAAGGAGGAAGCAAGAAGGGCCCAGTGCTTATCGGAGAACTAGTTTGGCGTTTGCAATAACATACAGCTGGAATGTTCTGGACCACCCTGGGAAGGTCACCCTGACATTCTGAGCAGGTCAGTATCTATGCAAAGAGAGGTGTCAGAAGGACAAGATGAATTGATCTCAAAGCTTATCTGCTGGTGCTGATTTTTTTAAATGTTATTTATTTATGTTTCTTACTCTTAAAACCATTTCAAGCTTAAATATTTTATGAATATTTAAAAGAACTTTTGAAATTCTAAACCAGTTGAGAGCAAGTTACTAGCTCGATGTCCTGTCACTTCCAAATCCTTCGGCGTGTAATTCCTCAGACCAGGACACGACATCCTGCCACGTAACACTCGCAAAGGCTAAGTTCAGATGTCGCTTTCGCTAGATGAAGAAGTCCCTGTGATGCTCTCCTATTAAAGCAGTGGTTTTGAGGTCTGTCTGTGTCAGGATGTTTCCAGAAGAGATGAATGTGTACGTCTGAAGGGGCTAACTAGAGAAGATTCATCCTCATTGTAGGCAGGTATCCAATTTGTTGAGAACTCAGAGAGAAAACAGAGGAGAGAATGGTCTCTCTCTTGATGTGATATGCTTTTTTTCTCCTGCCCTGGAACTCCAAAAACCCAGTTTCCTCTATTTATGGACTCCAGGACTCACACCGATAGCCCTCTAGATTCTCAGGATTTTAAGCTTTCACTGAGACAGGCTTCTGACGTCCTCTGGTCTCTAGTTTGTGAACTGTGTGCAGTCAGTCTTCTTAGCATCTACAACCAAGTGAGCTGACTTACCCAATAAATCCCCTCTACATTCCTATTGGCTTTGGTCTCTGAAGAAGCCCAATAAGACAACCATCAAAATCAGCAAACAGAGATCGATCCATTACTAACACCTGCTCCTTGGACGTCATTCAAGTCAGCCAGATGTTCCGATAATGGCTTACAAAGTGTGGCGATCCTGTCCAGAGCCACACTTTGCACTTAGTGACTGCCTCTTTGATGAAGAGGGGAGGAAGAAAGGTGAGCTTCCTTCAGATTTCTCAAACCATCAAGAAGTGGCAACAGGAACCTGAGGGTTGTCTCAGCAGGTAGACACTTGCCAAGCCTGACGACCTGGGTTTGATCTCTGGGATCTGTGTGGTGGAAGGAGAGAGCTGACCTCTGCAAGTTACCCTCTGACTTCCACACATATGCACACCAAAGCACAAATATATGAATAAGCAAATAAATATAATAAATTACAACATACGGTGCCCTATCCCCTTTTCGCTACACAGTTTTCAATCTCCAGCCCCACAGAAGGGGAGTGAGCAGCAGCAGAGGCAACTTAGAAATAACTTTGGGTTTCTTTCTTTTGAGAATATTTAATTTTTTTCTCTTTCTCTCTCTGCCAATATGGATATGGATGTCTGTGGAGACCAGGAGAAGACATCAGACGCCCCTGCAGGCAGAGTTACAGGTGGCCGGCCATAAGCTGCCTTACTTGCGTGTTGGGAACAGAACTTGTGTCCTCTGCAAGAGCAAGCAAGCGCTTTCAGCCACGGAGTCATCCCTGCAGCTCCAACTCTGAGTTTCTAAAGGCACATTCTAACAGTCCTGTGGACAGTTCTCCTGTTTTATTTAACATACATAGACACATATGCGGGTTGGAGATGTGTTGGGAGGAAATAGAAATGATCTACTGTGATCTGTTCACATTTTGCAAGGTAGAAAACACAGACTTGCTTACACATCCTGGCTCTTCCCAATGTGGGTCAGCAAAGCCGACACGTAGTACTTCAGGGGCCCTGCTCCCAAGCAGGACCAGAGTGGACTCATTTCTGAGGACTGGCAGATGCTGCTTTCTTCTCATCCCATAGTCCGAATCTCAGGCTTACCATAATTGTTTATTTCATGCAACTTTCATTTTTCATTTTGCAGAGTGATTTATGTGGAATGTAACATGCATCGCCAGATGATTACTTATCCCCAAATTTGTCTTCTGATAAGATCACTTTTCTCTCTGCATCAAAATGGGAGTTTTCAGATAAGGTATAGAGGTAAGATATCATGTTTTTGTGGTTTGAAGTCTTTGGCATTGTACATTCATTCATTTCTTCAATTAAGCTCACGTTTTAAAGTTGTATTTTTTATGTGTAAGCGTATGTATGTACGTGTGTGTGTGTGTGTGTGTGTGTGTGTGTGTGTGTGTGTGTGTGCAAGCACACGATGCCACTGGTCAACAGAAGAGGTCATCAGATCTCCTGAAGTAAACTTACTGGCATTTTTTTAGCTGTCTGACTTGGATGCTAGGAGCCAAACTCTTCTACAGTGTAGACTCTTAAGCACTAAGCCTCCCCTCTTACTTGTATTTCAAAAACATTTAAATTTGCCATGCACGGTTCTCACGTATGGCTAGCAGTAGGTAGTTTTGTTCCTAAGGAGTTTACCATTTAATCTAGGGGAAAAGGCACCTGTGAAAATAATGCTCACAGCTGTAGCATGAATCTTAAAAAGTTCTTATTAATAAAATCAAACCTGAGGCCAGTTATTGGGGTGAAATGCTGGAAGTTCAGAGAGACAGAACAAGCCACAGCTTCCTCACCTGGCCAATTCCTCAGGTGGTCTTGTTTCCTCAGACTGGAAGCCTCGGTGTCCTCATATCCGAATGGCTCTCAGCTGAACTGTGCTGCTAGAAGCCTGAAAGCTTAACCAGCCACATGCTTCTAGTTTCTGGTCCTCACACCTTATATACCTTTCTGCTTTCTACCACCACTCCCTGGGATTAAAGGCTCACTTTCTGGGATTAAAGGCGTGGGTCACCAGGCCTGGCTGTTTCCAATGTGGCCTTGAACTCATAGAGATCCAGAGGGATTTCTACCTCTGGAATGCTAGGATTAAAGGTGTGAGTGCCACCATTTTCTAGCCTTTGTATCTAGTGGCTGTTCTGTCTCTGACCCCAGATAAGTTTATTAGGGTGCACAATATTTTGGGGAACACAGTACCACCACACACAGCAGAGATGATCAAGTCACTCCAGGCATGGCTAGATATTGTCACTCACTCCTGAATGAGGAGAGGGCACACCTCTACCCTCCACTGCAGCTAAGAAGGCAGACAACTCACTTAGGGCTGTCTGCATTTGCTGCTTGCTGTTTGTTGGTTGTCAACTTCTCTAGGGGCCGTAAAAGGGATGATAGCCCCTAGGGCTTAGACAGGGAGCCTCGGAATGGAGATCAGATGAAGGTGAGAACAGAGGGATGGGCTTTTCATTTGAAAGTTGGAGAAAGATTTTCTTCTCAAAGCCTTCTTTGGCTTCTTTCCTTTCTTCCCTCTTTACCCTAAAGCTATCGTTTTGTTACAAAGCTCCTAATAATTTTCAACCCACAGAAAGATGTGAAAGTACAGAGAGAGAGACTCTAGGTGCCTCAGTTTCCCCAGGTTATACTTTCCATATATCTATGTTCAGTTGCCTTTTTTTTTTTAGAATTTTAAGTTCCTGTTTCCTCAACATACCCCCTCTCCCTCCCCCCCCCCCCCCCCCCCTCCCTCCCTCCCTCCCTCCCTCCCTCCCTCCCTCCCTCCCTCAGGATAATCAGTTCAGTCAGTCTAGTGATCAAGGTTGTCCTGGGACTAATGCCCCATATCTAGGGTAGGAGATCAATTTAGCTTGCTGGATTCCAAAGTCTCTGCCTCTTAGGGAGGAGTGGGAAGTTGTAACTGGGCATCCTAAGCAGGTGACCAACAGATTTAATGAGGACTGACTGAATCGTTAGGTTTGGAAGCTGAGAATAGCTCTGAGCTTTGGCAATTGGGGTGGTATTGTTGAAGGAAACATCTGGACCAATGGCAAGACTGTTTTTCTTAATCCTAGGGATGAAGCACATCCTTGACAGGAGCAAGGAGTACTTACTCCTCTGTGGTTGCCTCTTCCTGGGCCTCTGCCTTGGAGGTTTTGCCTCAGATCATACGTCTGCTGAGAATAATTCATTCCTCATATCTTTCCCAAAAGTCTGAGCATCCAGAATTGGGCCACCTGTTGCAAAGAGAGTTAAACCAGAAACTCTTCAAGAAACTCCCATGAGCCTAGTGACCTTGTCCTCCTACTCAAATCCATCTTGGTCAGCTGCCCCAATGCTTGTTCAAGAGCCCCATGTCCTCCTGCGCCCACTGGTTGAAGAGCCTCTAGTAGTGTCCCATTGACCGTTTGCTCTCATTATGAAGCCTGTGGCTTGCCTTCTTGGTGTCAAACACTATTCGAATCAGGTAGGTAGGTTACTAGAATACACCATGCCTATCTTCTTAGGGTCTTCCTGTCGTCAGGAACGATCTCTCTCCACATCCTATGTAAACTGGAAGATGTGCTGAAAGCCTCAGTTCTACATCCGTGAAGTGTCCCCAGGTTATTACAACCTATAAGGAGACTCCTCATCGCTGGTTGCCTATGTGGGCCGCTTAATACATCGTTAGTTTCTCTAATGTTGGATGCTGAGTACAGCCTTGTAACGAGACTGTCTGTCGTCACTGCTGAGAGCTGCTTCCCAGCTGTCTTTGCACATTTGTGCCCTGTGCTCGGGAGGCAGGTGGGCTAGTGTTTTGGATAGGCCAGATTTACTATTGTGTCCTGTGTGCTAATGGGAAGAAGAGTGTCTGGCTCCTTTGGCCCGAGTAGTGGAGAGGATATTGTCTTCATAGCAGTGCCAAGAATCATCCAGAGAATCATCTCTAAAAATGAATGTGGTTGTTAGGGAGCCTGAAAGGTTAAGTGATCACCAGTATTTGCCATATTTACATAGGACATTTAAAATTTGTGAGTCCTGATCTTCTTATCTACATAACTGACAATAACAGTACTTATCACATGGGGCTGTTTTCAGGATTAAGTAAGATTATGTGTATTGTCACATGCTGCCTGGCATGAATTAGCACCTAACAAATGTGAGCTTGTCTCTCCCAGTATTAGTTACCGAATGGTTTATGAGAAAACTATTTCCCATAATCCTCCATAACAGCTGCCCCTAGTAACTGCTTAGGAAAACATTAAAAATGATTCCGTAACTAGTTTTGTATGTGTGTCTATTGAATGACTCCAAGCCTCCTTTGCAACTAAAGATTGTGACAGCCTGCTTTTGTTTTATTTTATGATATATTTTCCTTAAATAAAAATCACCACTAAGAAGCGTTACTGGTTTTTATTTCATCTTATTTCTTTCTGCTGACTGAAGTGTTGGATGGGTTGGGATTAGTTAGCTGTAAACTTCAGGACGCTTCTGCCTCACTTTGTCATAATTGGCAGCACAAGGGGACCTAAGGACCAGAGCTGGGAGCAATATTGACGTGGCTAAAGATTTGGGCATCATTACAATTGGCAAAGTCATGGGTAGACACAAGTTTGTGGTCTCAGCTGAGTAACTAATGGTAAGCCAAGAATTGATTGTGCTCTGAGGGTCACAATTTTCCAAAGGGCAGATAGAAGTGCTCAATTGAATACTATCCTTGGGCCAGAAGCATTGCCCTTCTCCTACTCAACTGTAGGTGTTCCTTCAAAGGCCCCTTATTATCTTGACTCATTTTGACAAATACCCACTCTGGAGTTGGGGCCCTGCTGGATGCTGTTTTGAGTAACCTTTACAAATAAGTCATGTTAAGGAGATGAGTCATTGCATCCCTCCAGTCCCCAGCCTGTGGGGCCGAGGTGGAGGGGGCTGTATCGTGGATGTCAAGGAAGGAAGTGGGGAGCAACTTCCTTCACTCATCAAGAAAGTTACTTTGTGCTGCCATCTGGCAGCAGAAATCACTTCTCTAAAATTGCTAATAGACTCAAATGGGGCTGAGAGTTCAAAAACTGGCACATCAGCCAGAAATGGGATTGATTGGCATCTTCCTACCATGCTCAGAAATGTGACTCCACTGCATAGAAGAGAGAGGGCGTCTTCCCTCATATTCCTTCACTATTTCCAAATGCACAAAAGGAACCTACATTCTACTACGTGACATTGCTTTGATGCATAACTCTTTACATATGATTTCATAAAGCAAAGTGTGTGGCATGGCTAAATTCAGAGAGGGCCCACACAGAAATTGAGCAGCTCCAAAACAGGCTGGCTTGCTGGGTGTTCCTGGGAGAGTACAGCTCCCATTGGATTTATGACTCTCATTTTCATCATTTTCTTCTTTTTTCTTGTCCTTTGTAGATAATTAGATCGCATGTTTCAGCTGTTAGTGCGGTGTATATAAACTTGGTGTTCACGTAGCACAGGCTGGCACTGATTACAGTATGTAGCAGAGGAGAGCCTTCAAGTTCTCATCCTCCTGGCAATTCCTCATCTCCCAAGTGCTGGGATGATGGACAGGTGCCATCACACCTGAGTAGTAAATATTTGCTGAATGGATGGATGAGAATTGCTTTGGCCTATGTGCATCAATCCCCAGGAGGTACAGGAGAGACTGAAGGAAGAAGGAGATGCTGGGTAGAGTGGCTCACACTTGTAATCCTAACACTTAGGAGATGGAAACAGGAGGCTTGCCACAAGTTGAAGGCCACCCCAGTCTAACTAGCATGTTCCAGCTTGGCCAGGACTACACAGCAAGAACTTGATTTAGAAAGACCAGACAGTAACAGCAGCAATGACGGAAAGGAGTGGACAGACATAGCTCTTACTGACCTGAGGTGGGGATACCTTTTTCGTGAGGCCGAGAGGAGGACTGAGAAAAGGAGAAAGAAAGATGAAGACAGTCAGTTTTCTGTCACTTGGGATCATGGTTTCTTTTCTCAAGAAACCATCTAGGTAGTAGAATAACAGGCTTGGAAGAGGATGAGGGAGAAATCGTGGTTTACAGTCAAGTGTAGTCCCCAGAGAAATAAAGGAATGGTGTGGATGGGTGAACCATGGGAAATGCCAGATGATTCAGAATCGGGGACCAGGCATTTGAAGTCCTGGGGTTTCTAGAGGTAGCTTGTTCTTCTAGACGCTTAATGACCACTGTAACTCATGACACACAACTCCAATCTGATAGGTTGGCTTTCCTTGCTGAGCTGCAGCCTTTTGGGAATAAATGATGTTTGTTTCTCCTCCCCTACAAACTGACCCACCAGAATTTCATCAGGTGTCTTCTTTTTATCCCCGATTTTCAGTAGAAATAACGCCAGCAATGTAATTTCATCTAGGATTCATGTGAATCTTAAGCTCTTAGTGTAAAATTGAGGTTTCATCTCAATTGGAAAATTTTTATGAAGCTTTAAAAAAATATGAAAGACTTACAGAAACTTTGGTTTTAAGACATGTTTAATGTCTGGCTGGAAGTGTAGCTCAGTGGTAGATTGTGTCTTGCAAGTGTCAATTCTGTATGTCCCAGTATTGAAAAAAAAATACACTTAATGCAATTTTAATTTAAGAACTCCATGGTGTTTTTTGTTTTTTTTCTGTATAAAGAAACTTTGCCCACTTCCTCTTTTCTCTGTTTCATTATCTTTGATCTAAAGCCCACCACAGTGACAAGCTGTGAATAGAAAGTGGATAACTTCTCTTGGAAGAGATAGTTGAAAATGGAGCCCTCCAAAATGAAGAAAAATCTGGAGGAATATTACTACCTAAATACATCATTGTTTTGCTCAACAACACACGAGTAGTCCTCATATGTTTTATGTCAATTGTCCCAAAGAAGCAGCCTCCAGGACCCTGCAGTCATAAATTTATTTTTGAAACAAGGAAGGCCTTGTGATTATCAACTTTCTGGATATGAGACCAGATGTTCTGAAAATCGTTTCTAGTGGGGGAGTTTCTCACCTTTCTGTAAAGATATATCTTTTGGCCTCACATTAACTTGAGAGTATCTAAGAGGACCTAAGGAAAGAAGTCTGTTGTTGAAGATTATATTTATAGTTCTTGATGAACTGAATACATTTACAAGCTGCATTTTGAAATCATAATAATCTCATGTGAAGCAATCAAAATTCCAAAATCATCTAATCAAGAATGACATCAGAGGCAAACAATCTGTAGATGGAGTAGGTATAATTCCCCCTGTAAAGCTTCCATTTAGCGCAGATGTTCTAATTCAGTGGATTAAGTCAAGAAGTGTTGAGTTAAGTTGCCCGGAAGACAGTTTCTTGGAAAAGGTGAAACAACATGAACTCAAATTTCCTAAGTAAAAAGAGGAGTTCATCCCCGCCCCAATCCCTCCATCTAGCAGTTCCTAACCACACACTTCCTCAGGCCCCAGAAGAGAACCGAGCTACCATAGAGAACAGGAAGGTCATTGCAGAAGGAAAGAGTTACCTTCAAACCTGGCCTTGGGGTTGTTTGAGACCTGGATAAATGTGCGTGTTCCTTCTTTATCTGGAAGATTCTGTCTGATTCCTCACCTTCTAGCCCTTCTTTTCCCATAGGGTTGAAACTTAGAACCAAAAAGAACAGCCGAGAACTCCAGCAGCTTTTTAGTTCCAAACATATTTTGGTTCATTGATGGAGACATATGGATTTAGAAATACAAGATCTGTGTGTTTTATGTCTGCCTTGAATCTTACCGTTCTGGCATCTTGATTGGGGTGACCTTTGATGCTAAGTGGGTGGAGATGGGATATATTGACATGGCCCCAGTTGTTACAACATTTGGGCTCTGGCCCCTGATCCAGAAACAGAACTGTCGGCTCCAAAGGTCTGTTGTTAACAGTTTACGCGGTGTTGTCAGAACTACATTCATTCTTTACTGTTTTCTTATTGCTTTTATAATAAATATTTACAGATTTATTGCATACTTATTTTCCAAATGGATAGACATTTTTAGAAATGACATTTCTGAACGTGCAGAAGCTATCTGGCACATATACAGTGCATCGTACCATGTGTTTTCTGACAAGAGCATCATCGAAACTGTCTCCATCGTTTATCTGATGAAACTGTATAGCAATCCGTTGTATCAAGTTTATGGCCCCGTTCTTCTCCTCTACGCTTTTTATTTTTACATCTGACACAGGGAAAATGGCAATATTTTCTTTATTCTCTAACAAAGGAATCTGTAAAAGCCGTAAGAAGGACTCTCTCCTTTGCAAGTGTAGGAGATCTAATATTAAACAGCACTCCTCTGCTGTAGTATCTATGTGGACTTACAATGTCAATGGATTGAATCTTTTCTCTAAGGACAGAGCTGAGTGAACAAAAACAACAAAATTCATGTAAGGCACTATAAGTTGTCTTAATGTTTAAGCAACGAATGATTTAAAAATCAAACTGTTTTAGTGTTTGCTGAAGAGCACGACCACAAAAGAATTTTCGGGATTATTTAGGAGGCATAGCATCATGTGAAGCAGTACGTTGGTGACTTTCTCTGACAAGCTATGGAATGGTTTTAATGCTTGCCACAAAAGACGTTCTGTGATGCTCTTGGAATCGTAGGATGGCAGAAGAAGAAGAAGAAGCAGAACCTATTGTTCTTTTATTGTCTTGATTTTGAAAGATTTGGGTGTTTTGCTGGGGAGTTTTTTTTGTTTTAATTAATAGTTCAAGATTTAAAGCCATGTGTATAAAACCATCCCCAAAAGCCAAGAGTTAGCACAGCAGCTCCAGGTGATTTAGATTCTGTTGAGAGGTAGATTTGGGTATTTATGATCACAACCACAGTGTCTGTGTTTGTAATTCTTAAGTCCCTACTTGACTTAGAGTGATAACGGAGACTTAGCTCATGGGGATTCTTGACATATTTTGTCCTCCAAAGAGCCCTCCATGGCAGGCACACTCTGCCCGGAGGAGAAAGAGGATTACAAACAGAACGTGCATGTTTGTTTACAGAAAAACTGCGGCTAGGATTGAAGAGGGGGTATATTAAGGAAGATGATTTTGATCACTTGTACGACAAACATTCAAACCAGAGAACTTTTAACAATTAAATGGCCTTTGAAAGGCAGGGAATCCCTATTATCAGATGTGTTCACACAGCTTGACTCCATTATTCTGCCTTGTACTCACTGGTGTCTCGGGCATCTGTGTCACTGAAAGAAAACATTCTAAAATCCATGTTCTTTCAGCTAATGCCTACACAGTTTCATCCAAGTAGGGTTTCACTAATTGGTCATTAGGAATATTTGGGTTGAAGTCTTTGATTTCACAGCATATATTTTTATTTTTTAAGATGAATATAAACAAAATTCCAGGAAGACTCTGAAGACCCTTACATATTCTACTCTGCTTAAATGCCCTAGAGCAGTGGTTATTTAGAAAAATGATCCACTCATGGGAAAGTATCGGTTCCCTTCAGATGGTACCTTTTAATCTCCACTTGAATGTGTAAAACGAATTCTAATAGAAATGTTTTTCCTTATTAAATAAGTTTGAGTTAGTAGGATTTTTCCATCTGCACTTGTTAGATGATATACTTTTAAAAGATAAAACTACAACTCAAACAAATATAAAGTGAGAATGTGCTGAAGATTTTATTTGACTCATTTGTTGAGGGGGGATATAAAACAGTGCATCATTCAAGTAATGAAAGAAAGTTCTACTTTCTCCAAGTGGAACAAAGAACCAGGTAGATCTCTAAGTTGTTGGGACATGCAGTAAAGCCTCTCCTGTGGCTCAGAGCCTGGTTCTTCATGGGAGAATCAGGTCGACAGAACCTGCCTGGACCGTTTTGCATCTCTATAAAGTAGGAAGTGTTTCTGGCTAGAAAGAGACTACAAACTCACTCCTCTTTCATCTGAGTTAAATAAGCCTAATCACAGGGGATGCTTTGTTACTTTTTAAAGATGTATTTATGTTTCTGTGTGTTAGCTTACATGATTTCATGTGCACCATGTGTACGCCAGAGCCTTTAGAGGATAGAGGAGGGCATTGGATGCCCTCGAGCTGGAGTTATGGGCAGTTGTGAGTCACCTGACATGGGTGCTGGGAACTGAACCAGGTTCTCTGGAAGAGCAGCAAGTGACCTTAACTGCTGTCCATTTCCATATCTTCAAAGACATTTTTTTTCCCCAGCCCCTTCCTCTGAGATACTTTCTCATGACTTTGAGATACTCCTATTAATGAGTATTCTGGATAAAACCATCTCCCTAATTATCTGGTGAATTTTATAAAAGTTTCAATTAGATTTTAGGTCATGTGAGAATAAATTTGGTTTTTGGAAATGATAAAAATTATCAAGAGGCAGATAAGGGTAAGAGATGAGTGGTTGAGAGCTGGACTTTCTGAAATTATACACTTGGACTCCAGCACCTGGAAGGTGGAGCCAGGAGGATTGAAAGCTTATGGCTAGCCTCAGCTACGTAAGGAAGTTCCAGGCCAGCCTAGGTTATCATACCCTATCTCTAAAACATCCAAACACCAAACACATCAAACAAGCCGGGAAGTCCAGTTGGACAACATTCTTACAGGCAGAACCACTCACACAGAAGGAAGTACAGATGGCTGTTTTCTTGGGTAGCATCTAAGCAAGCTCTGAAAACCAAAGAGTTCAAAAGCACAGCCCAGTGCTATCAATATCCAAATACCCAGAGAAACCATAGCTTCTTAAGCAAACACCAAAAAAGTCCCAAAGCAATCTTATAACTCTGTAGTTATTCAGCACACTGTTATTTCTGACACTGTACTGTCCCCCAGGCTCCTCATCTGTAAACCTAGGGTGCTGGGCTTGATGGCTGGTTGTCTTAGGTACTTTTCCTATTTTTGTGATAAATTACTCTGACAAAAGTTACTGAAGGGAGAAAAGGTCTATTTCCGATCCCACTTTCCCAGCATAGTTTATCATAGTAGAGAAGCTGGGCATCAGGGCTTGAAATACTTGGTCATATCACGTGCACAGTCGTGGAGGAGAGAGGGATGGTTGCTACATTTGTGCTCAGCTGGCTTCCCCCAGTTTATACACTATAAAACCCTCACTCTGGGTTTAGTCCCATCCACATTGGGAGGGCCTTCCCCTCTCAACTTGTCAAGATGATCCCCCACAGGCATGCCCAGAAGTTTGCCTTCCAGGGGAGCTCTCCACCCTGTCAAGTTACAATTAACACTAATAACCACGCTAATATTCCTTTACAATTTTCTTTCAGAACTCTAAAATTTAAACAACAGTTTACAACAACTGGAGTAACATAGTTTTCTTCTTTTTATACGCGAAAGTTGGATTGTACTAAGAAACTGCAACTTTACTACTAATACCTAAAATTCTAAGTAAGTTAAGAGATGAATGGCAACTGTAAGATCAAAGTCAAAATTGACTGCCTGTAAGTACTTCAATCTTTAAGCAATGTTGCTTTAACTAGGGTATTAGTTAACAGTTCAGTACCTGTAGACTGAAATTAAAAAGCAGAGTAAAGGAATAGTGAATGGAAGAGGTTGTATTTCTTATGGTTAAAGTGTGAGCTTCCAAAGAAGAGCCTAAGATACCGAATATGTGCATCAGGAGGACATTACAATTAAAAACCTCTATGTACCGAACACAGATGCAACCAATTTCATAAAGCAATTAATGCTAGACATTAAGACAGTTTAACCCAACACCGTGATAGTGGATGGCTTCAGTATCCCACTATCAATGCTAATATTCCTCAGATTTTTTAATACCAGGAGGTCCTCCGTCATTTCTTGGTTCAGTTTTCGAGTACAGTTTGATCCGTTAATTTCAAAGATCCCTGTAGCTAAGCAGGGAAGAAACTGAAGAATGTGAGTCTTTCTTGCCTAAACTCATCTTCAAATTGAATATCAAACAAAAAGTTTTTATCAGGCAATGTTATTGCCAAACATTCTAAGGGAAAGCAGGCTTTAGATGTGTTTTAGAAATCCAGTTCCATCAATGAGGTTCATTAACTACTAGGCTAAGAGAAGGCTGAGGTGTGCTGAGAAATGTCTCATCTTTAGAAACTAAAGAGAAATAGTTGAACTGTGATAAGCTGGAGAATTTGAATGTTTTGTAGCACGTGATTTATTAAGCCATTAGTGAATCTCTTACAAACTGTGAAGTGGGCATATTATTAGCCTTCTCTTTACTGTTGGTTAAAAATGACACGGGGAGTAAGGATATGTCGGCTAAGGTCACAGAGTCACAAGGGAAGAAGCCGCGTGTGGGCCCCCTTGTCTGGTGTAAGATATTGACAACCTTGTAATTCCAAAAAAGAAAGGAAAGAAGTAAAACAAAACAAAACAAAACAAAAAACAAAGCAAAAAAAAAAAAAAAAACCAAACAACCCTCCACCTAACCCTGCCACCTCAATACTCAGAAAAGGAGTAAAGATCAAATCTAGGGCAGATATGGGAAAGAATGAAGCCCCTTCTTTGCGGCTCTAAGGCAGCTTGGCCTCGAAGGAGGAAAGACACTCTTAGTTCCCTGCTCCCAGCCTCGCCTTGGGTGTGAGTTGATAGCGCAGTGATGTGGTGGAGAAAAATGCACCTCTGCTCAGAGTTGCTTTCCCAGAGCTTGTCATGCCCTGGGATCCGTTCATCTTTCCCCCTCATGATAATATGTGGTCTTTGCTAGGACTCCTGTGGTTTGACACCAGCCTATACGGGAGATTATGGCAGCTTTTGTTTTCTTAAAAAGCTAGCCGCTCTGAGAAATGGCTTGAGAGAGCAGGCGAGGTTGGTTTGACTCCAACAAAGCAGTCAAGTGTAACTAATACTGTGTTATTAGCACGGGGTGAAATTTTCAACTTTCAGTATCTTGATGAAACATAGACAATAAAAATTGCTCACTGACTTTTTCTAACCTTTCTAACCTGTATTTTACTCCCCGAGACCACGATCCACTTTGCATTCACAGACAATAAGCCAGGGAGCATGAAGGTGTGCCACTCATGGCTAAGGACAGCTTTGCCTAAATGAAACAGTTACGTGTGCCAAACCCAAGTCTCAAGAAGTCTTGCGGTGTTCCAGGTACTAGAATGTTTATCTTCATGACAGGTCGAAGCAGTCATCTGGCCTCCAGTGGGGTTGGGGGAGAATCCGTCATTCAAAAGTTCTGAAAAACCTTGGTCAAGTCCCCAAGTGTGACAGAAAACATTTTCTGCATCCCTGTGGATATTTAATTAATCTAATTGTTTTGAAATGTTCCCTTCTAAAATACAGTAGAAGGGAAACAATACAATGTATTAAAATCACAGTGGTCGTAGTCAAGGCCCATTAACATTGCCAGTATAGAAATCTATACACACATATCTTTGTTTGGGGTTTTTCTAACTTTTCTCTCCTTTAGGCATTTGGGAAGGCTTGGAATGTGGCATATAACTTTGAAATGCATCTTCTTGCTGTCAGGAATTAAGAGATCAGGGGCATCGTGAGTTTGTATTTTATAAGAAAAAAAGAATGCAGTTTGTGGCCACCTTTTATAAATGCTGGAAAAAGAAAGCTAACGTGGAGGTCAACTTGGGAAGAGCTCCCATGGCTGGCTCAGACTTCTGTTACACTAAGCACCACTGCTGTGGAGGTATCCAGTCCACATTTCTCCCAGGATTCCCTGTTTCTAACTTAACAGCCACCTCCGTCCCCACTGCAGGCACTTCGGACTGCAGGAGGAACATGGATTGGGGCTGGGTGAGGTCTATGAGAAGAAGATAGAGCGGGTCCTTGGAGCCAGCAGGGAAGCTATGTGCTGACTATAATGCCCGAAGAACAAAGTGGTAGGGACGGAAACGGCAGTCCTCACACATTCTCACTCTAGGCTCAGGGCAAAAATGTTTAGACACCCCTAAAATCAGTTCTTATTAAGCCATTGGGCTTTTTTCTATATCTCAGAGTTTTCTTTTAGTTCCAAGGCTTACTTCTCAAAATGTTACGTGTCGGAATGGTAAAACTGAGGGTCAAAAGTAGAGTTGATCTGTTTGAATGGGGCATGCCACAGCCCTATGGAATCCTCCTGGGTTCTTCCCCTATGATATGGTGAGTGTGTGTGTGTGTGTGTGTGTGTGTGTGTGTGTGTGTGTGTGTGTGTAACTAAAATGTGTGGTATAATTCTTGTGTAAGGAACATAAAACTATGAAGTTTTACATAAGAGAAGTCTGGGCAAGATGGAAAGAGGAAGTGGGATGTATAGAAAGAAGAAGGGGGACACATGTGAGACAGGCAGTTGAAAAGACCCACAGCCTCAGCGACCCTGGAGGGAAAATTTGTTCCAGAGATCTGAAGAGAAAATCATATGCGATTTGAAAAGAAGCAAAGCAACACACGCACACACACACACCAGAAACTATACCTCTATTTATAGAATTTTGTAGCATTCGAAGCCTTTATTTAAGCAGAGTATCATTTCCCTTTTCCCTAAGCGGATGGGTGGCTGAACTCACCATTATGTAACGGTGGGGTAAGAAGGTGAAAATGTAAGCAAGGGAAGCCAGGCTGAGCAGGGATTGCTGGGATGGATGGGATGTGGGACCTGCACGTGGAAGGAGGAGATGGAGAACAAGTCTAGAAAGGACTTTGTGAAGGAGTGAGGTGCTGAGGGAAAGGGCAATGAAGGAGCAAGAAGAGGAAGAGCGAGGCAGCCAAGGACAAGGTCAGAGAGGCATGGTGAGGAGAGCATCAAGCTTTGAGCACCACAGAACCAGAGGAGTGTTCTCTGTCTGGCCCCTCTCAATCTAACAAGAAGAAAGGGCAGTGAGAGGAAGCACATTCATTTCATGTCCAGGTGGATTACACTTTGGCTCTAAATCACATTCCAGCCCTTAATTTTGGTTTTGGCCGGTCACTCAATAATTCATGTCTTTAGGCATTGTCAGAGAGAGTGTGGAAGGCTCCTAGAACATCCACGCTCACGCCTAGAGAGTGACATTCCGGATTTACGCACTCAGACTGAGGGCCGCTGTCATCCACCTTGCTCATCCTTGGTAGATGCTCATCCTGCTTTCTTCTTTCTTTTTTCGAGACAGGGTTTCTCTGTGTAGTTTTGGAGCCTGTCCTGGAACTCCCACTGTAGCCCAAGCTGGCCTTGAACTCACAGAGATCCACCTGCCTCTGCCTCCTGAGTGCTCGGATTAAAGGCGTGCGCCACCACCGTCCGATGCTTTTCTCTTTCTTGATCTAAAGATTTGGAATAGGTTGATGAGATCACGGAGAGATGAGGGGATCTTTTCTTCATTAAATCTGAGTGTCCTGTATGCTTTACACACACACACACACACACACACACACACACACACACACACACACACTGTAGTAGGTCATGAATGAATGCTTGAAAGAAACCTGTTTGGTCCACTGCAGCCTTCAAATTGATCACTTTAAAAGATCGGTATTTTTCTTGAGATTTGCATTTAGCTTGGACCACCATCACAAAATATCAGAGACTGTGACCCCAACCCAGAAATCTATGTCCTCACAATTTTGGAACTGAAAGTCCCAGATGAAAGTTGGGTAGGAGTGGTTTCTGCAGAGATCTTTCCTCTTGGTGGTAAGACCACAGTCTAGCTGGATTAGGGCTCCACCTTTATGGTCTAGTTTAACTCTTAAAGACCTCATCTCCAAATACAGCCACAGGAGGGTTGGCACTTCAGTATGTGATGGATTTCAAGGAAATGTGATTCAGTCACAACAGTATCTTTGTGTAGATTAAAAGTTCTTCATTTTACTAGGGACACGTTTTAATTAAACTTTTATTTGTTTAAAAGGTTTTATTTTTATTTTCAATTGTGTGTATGCCCATGTTGTTTGTGTACATGTATCAAATATCTGTGGAAGCCAGGAGAGGACGTCAGATCTCCTGAGGCTACGGGTCCTTGTGAGCTGAAGTGGGTGCTGGGAGCCGAACCCCTGTCCTCTCTGCAGGTGCTCTTAACCACTAAGCTATCTTTCCAGCTCCTGAGCTTTTATTTTGAAATGCTTATAAATTCACATACAGTTATAAAGACTAACACAGAGAAACTGTTTTTTTTTGTTTTATTTATTTATTTATTATTTTTTTTAAACCCAGTTTTCTCTAATGGTGTCATCTTGCAAAGCCGTGGTACAATATCACAGCAAAGAAGCTGTTGCTGATACATTCATGACACAGGACATTTCCAGGGGCTGGGGAGACAGCTCGGCTGGTAAAATGCTTGCCCTGCACCCATGAAGAACTGTATTCAGATTCCCTAGCATGCATGTGTCTGTGATCCAGTGCTCGGATAGAGAGACAGGAGGTAGCCAGAGCTTGCTAGGCAGCTTGTCTGGATGAATCAATGAACTCCAGGTGTAGTGAGAGACTCTCTCAAAAAAATAAGGTGGAGAATGACTGAGAAAGACAGCTGGTGTTGACTTCTGGCCTAAACACAGACACAGACACAGACAGACAGACAGACAGACGCGCGTGCGCGCGCGCGCGCACACACACACGTGCACGAGCGTGTGCATACACACACACCCCATATAGAATGCTTCCATTACTAAAGGCTGCCTTTTATAGCCACTCATGCCTCTTCTATGGTGTGGCTGTACCACACTTAAGGATAGTTTATGCCACTCTTCAAGTTTGGGTTATTATTATTTTCTTTTCTTCTTCTTTTTTTCCCCCGAGACAGGGTTTCTCTGTGAAGCAGTACTGGCTGTCCTGGAACTCACTCTGTAAACCAGGCTGGCCTCGAACTCACAGAGATCCACCTGCCTCTGCCTCCCGAGTGCTGGGATTAAAGGTGTGCGCCACCACCACCACCACCACCACCACCACCACCAGGCAGGTTTGGGTTATTATCAATGAAGTTGCTGTTGACATTTGCACTCCAGTTTCTGTGTGGATGTTAAGTTCTCATTTCTCTGAGATAAATACCTAAGAGCATCATTGCTGGGTTGTGTAGTAGTTACTGCTTAGTTGTTAATGAAACTACCAAGCTGTTTTCCAGGGTTCCAAACAGGTTTTGTGATGTGTTCCCAGCAGCCACTGGGAGAGCTCAGGTTTCTCTTCATTGTCACCTGCATTAAATGTCATTGTTTTATGTCATTCATTCTGAAACCCTGTGGTGGTGCTGTACCGTGGATTTGATTTGCATTTCCCAAATGGTGAATCATATTAAATATCCTCATGTACTTATTTGTGTGTAAACATTAAAAGGCCTGGGTGTATTTGGGAGCAATGCATTCAATGTCTTTTTAATGTTTTCTTCACAGACCTTGTTCCCAGGCCCTGGCCTTCATCTGTGGAGAAAGTGCTAGACACAGAGAGGAAGTTCAGCAGGGACTTCCGCACAAGAGACTAGACAAGGAAGCAGAGACATTCCTTTGAACTGTGTGTTACTTCTTGTAAAAATAACTGTTTATATAAGCACCTGTGTATCACAGCTAACAATGATAAGGATTATTGTTTTATATCCCTCCCAAGGTCTAGCTTTTACCTTACATAATGTTAGGAGTTTCTGTAGGCACCTTGAAGACATCGTTATCTTTGGCAGAAGCCAGGCAACTTGGCTCAGAAGGTAGGCAGTAACAATGCTATCAGTTTCTTTTTCTATGTATTTTTCCTCCTCTTGGAACACCACGTTACCTAGAATACACGAGGATCTGGCAGAGGTCTACATTTTCTTCCCCCTTTTCCTTTCCCACCATCTGTTTGGGTATGCTAGAATCCACTGGAATGTCTTTACAAGGTGTCAAAACTCCGGGAACTCCACGCTGTTTGGCAGCAGAGAGAGAAGGGATGAAGTGATCGCCGGAGGTGTTTCGAAGAGAAAATGGGGAGAGTGTCTGTCACAATTACAAAAGAGACAGTCTGCAGCATGCTACAGTCCAAAGGTAGTGTTAGTTCTCTGAGAATTTATCTCTAACGGAGGTCTCAGGAACTGATGGTGCACAGAGGCTCCCTTGGTTTTCAATAGAGGGATCACCACGTGATGATTCAGGACCATCTACCACGCCGGCCCAGAATGTGCTCAGCCAGTAACAAATTCAGGGTGACAGTTTGATAACTTGAGCAATCTCCAAGTTTAACACAAATTTATCTAAAGGAAGGGTCAGAAATCCAGTTAATCCTCAAGTCATTTCAATGGCAGGGTTTTAAGTGTACTTATTAAAAATACAGAAAAACAAAACAAGATAAAAACCAGTTTTTCTACCCTGTAATTTGTTTGCCAGTTGTCTCATGTAAAAACCCAACTCGGAAGGAATTCTAGTTTGACTTGAAACTGTTTGTTCATAAACTCATGGAATAACACAGTTCTTGGATTCATTAACTCTTATTTATAAACGTAAAGTTGTTTTGGAACAGGAAACATAACATTTACTAAAAAGAACACTGAAATGTATTTGTCTTTTTAATTAAAAAATAAAAGTGAAGGTCTGTAGAACACAAAATCTTAATATTGCAGTAGGATTTTCCCTCATTAAAAATATATATCAAACCATTGTCTGATTGAAACTAAACACAGTTAAACATATACAGATATAAATTATATAATTTACATTTATTATACTTAATCCAGGTACACATGCAAACACATTTGTATATATAAATTATGTATGAAAAACTCATAGCTAAAATTTATGTGGCTATATTTGAAACAGTGACATCAGAGATAGGCTTAAAACATGTTTAATTGCATTACCAGCGTGTATAATCAGAGTTAGAACTACTGATAGACTCTGCTGACAAGAATTATGGAAAGTAGCTGCTAATTCAGGATTGTTCTACTACACATATTACAGGGGAAGCGAGTCTGGAAAGTGGATTTAGACTCTCAGATTTTCACCTTTTCATGAGAATTTTTCTCATTAAAAAGCGTATTTCTTAAGCAATTTAGGCAGGTAAATTCTAGAATAGAACGGTGCTCATCATTTCCAATAACTTCTTATGTCTATTCACTTATATTTATTTAGCTTAGATGCACTATAGGCTAAATAAAATGTGAACAAGTGTAATATAAAATATGTAATTTAAAAATATGCAATACATATAGTTTCTTGTATTCTAAGGGAAGACTATAAAAATCTAGCCATACCCAACTGATATTGATTTCTAATACAGTTATATCCAGTTGATACAGAAAAATGACTTAAAAGCATAATATTTAAAATACAGAATAAGAGCTAGTCCTTTCCTCTTCAAACGCTTACAGCTCTGTAATCAATGCTTTATAACCCTAAAATATTCATGTTCATGTTTCCTTTGAGCATAGTGTGTTGGTTTGGATGAAAATGGCCCCCATAAGCTCACAGAGAGTGGAGCTATTAGGAGGTGTGGCCTTGTTGGAGGAAGTTACAATGGGGGGTGGGCTTTGAGGTTTCAAGGGCTCAAACCAGGCCCAGTGTCAGTCACTCTCTCTGCCTGCTGATCTCAGGATGTAGAACTCTCAGCTCCCTCTGTAGCACCAAGTCTGTCTGTGTGCTGTCCTGCGTCCTCCTGTGATGGTAATGGACTCAGTCTCTGAACTGTAAGCCAGCCCCAGTTAAATGCCTTTTTAAAAAATAAGAGTTATCGTGGTCACAGCAATAGAAAACTAAGATACATTGTCTCTATATATCTATATTCAATGCCGGGGATTAAATCCAGGGCCTTGTGTCTACTAGGCAAGTGAGCCATCACCGAGTTATACCCTCAAGCCCTGAGTAAAACATTTGAAGAATGGAAAGCTATTTTTTTTTAAAAAAAAATGTAAGTGCTTTAACTGCTCTATCTGAAAGTCTATTGTAGCTGGGAGATACTTCTACTGAAAATGGGTGTGTTCTTAGTACCCACTTTTGGGTGAACAAAACTCTTCCAAACCGAGCAGCCTTGATACAACAGATCTACTTCTTGAGTCACATGATCATGCTAAAAAACAAAAATTAGGAGTAATTTAGTTACTAGAAGTCTTACTGGCTGCCTTGAAATGTGATCCAAACAGTGAAAGATACCGATTCGTCCATCCCCACTGACATCTTTAAATTGTTTTAGGTAGACTCATCTAGACAAGGCTGGTCTCACAAGATGAGGATCTGGATCCTGATCCCCCTGTCTTCACCTCCCAAATGCCACCACACCGACATGATGTTATGTCATTACATCCTTAACTCAGAGACTGTCCATGAATTCATTCATAATCAGAATCTCTGGTGTAACACCAATCTTAAATAGTCTTATTTATAAAAACAAACCCGGAGCTAAGTATTGGGGTGAATGCTGAAAGATCAGAGAAACAGAACAAGCCACATCCAACCTCACCTTGCCAATTCCTCAGCTGATCTTGTTTCCTCAAACTGGAAGCCTCTGTGTCTTCATCTGAATAGATCTCAGCTGAGCTGCCATTAAAAGCCTAAAAGCTTAACAAGACTCTAGTTCCTGGTCCTCACACCTCATATACCTTTCTGCTTCCTGCCATCACTTCCTGAGATTAAAGGTGTGTGTCACCATGCCTGACTGTTTCCAGTGTGGCTTTGAACTCACAGAGATCCAGATGGATCTCTGCCTCTGGAATGCTAGGATTAAGGGTGTGTGTGTGCCACCATTTTCTGGCCTCTATGTCTACCTAGTGGCTCTTCTGTTCCCTGACCCCAGATAAGTTTATTAGGGTGTACAATATATTGGGGGACACAATATTACCACACTTTGGTTTAATTAAAAACAAAAGTCAGTGGACCACTTGGCTCCAAGCAGTCTCACTGTGGTTCAGTGCCTGCCACGTTCCTGCATCAGAAAATTTAGACTGGAGATTGGTCCATTTTGAGGTTATTAAGCATGCACCATGGCTCATAGAAATGTCGCTGAGTGTGGAACATCCCTATCTGGTCAGGTAGCTGGCCAGCCAGACTTTAGAAACAAGGAACCGGAATTTGGTATCTGGATACTCTGTATGATTTAGGGTTTAGAGTGGATGGGCTTTGGGAAGCTTCATGGACTATAACCTCAATCTGGATTGCTCTTGAAGTTAAGCTCCATAAGAACAAATGAGAAGCAGTACCAACCACTGGGACAGCAATTGAGTTGTGAGTCAGCGGTGGCAATGAAAAGTGACTGTTTTGAAAGTCAGAGAAATAGGAGAGTCCCTGTGAGCTTGTGGAGTCTCCTTTCAAGATGTGAAAGACTGCATTTTCTTCCCTTCTCGAAACCCTTAGGGGTCTATTTGTAAATGATTATCCAAAGGTGGATAACATCATCAAAGAAATTAACATATTGTAAACAGAGAGATCAGGTGGACAGAGTGAGGGACAACAGATGGTCAGAGCATAAATCCAAAGGCTAGTTGTCCAAGAGGGACCCAAGGAAAGAGTCTGAGGCTGCCACAGGCCAAACAGAATTCATTCACTCATCCTTTCCACCAGCACTTATGGGACTCTCGTCGTATTAGATTCGTGAATAGGCTCCATGGATTAAGTGTAAAAAATAACAAGAAAAGTAGACAAAAGTCTTGACTCATTGAAACTTTCATTCTAAAAACCAAATGTACTAAGAGAATTCTAATCATTAGAAAAGTTGTTAAAATGGCAAAGCATTTTATTTAAATATTTATATATGAGAACAATCCTGTTTAATTTATAAAGGGAAAAATTAAAAATAAAAGATTGGCTTTCTACTCTCTAAAAAGAACTGACAGAAATAGATAGAAGTTACATGTAGGAAGCTTCTAAAAAATGCTGAAAGTCTATTCCCAATCATGGGGCCATCAACCTCATGAGGGGGTTGTGACCCCCATCTTTGAAGTGAGGATGCTAATTTTTAAAACTATTACTAGGTGTTTTTGGTTTTGTTTTGTCTGGTACTTTACTTCTGAGACTCTCATGTTCAAAATTAAATGTGGTCATTGCTTATTTAAATAATGAATGTTTGTTACTTGGGCAATTACTTTAAATGAAAAATAGAACACAGGAAAATGAGAAACAAATTGATTCAGATGAGCTCCAGGTTCAGTGAAGAGACACTGTCTGAAAAACTGGGAGGACATCTGGTCTCCTAGATGTTAGTACCCACACAAACATGCATAGATACCTAAACATACATACACCTGCACGTACATGGACATACATACAAACATGTACACATGCATACAACACACACACACACACACACACACACACACACACACACACACACAATTGTACTCATACTGAAAAAAGAAATGTTTCCCTTTACCATTACTTCCGAAATAATATAATATGATGACTATTCATGTTACATCTCCATTGTACTAGATGTTATAAGGAATCTTGAAATGACAAATATATGGGAGGATGTGTGTGTAGGTTCTGTGCAAACACTGCCATTTTATTTAAGGCATTTGAGCACCCATGGGTTTTGGTACCTGCAGGGGTTCCTGGAATCATTCTGTAGGGATACTGAGGGATGATTGTGAATAGTGCACAGATGATTTGAACTTGAAGCTTTTTAAAAACTTCACGTTGGCTATCTTACTTTAAACTAAAGGAATAGGATTACAATGTAAACTTTCTATCTCTGATATAAACTCAACACATATAAATCAGAGAGATGAAAGACATCATTCAATTCCACATCACATTAAAAAATGCATGTACAAGTGATTGTAATGAAAATTTGTTCTTTCTCTCTATTAATCTCATCTACTAAGAAAGTCTTGTTGTATCATTATGCATTAAACAGTATAATGCACAGAGTTAGTGAATCACATCAAGGAAGGCTGCTGGAAATGCTAGTTTTCTCCTGTGTAGATTACAGACCAGTTTTCTCACATATAATAAATGGATGAAGAATGATGTGAGTAGAGACTTTCTCAGTATATGTTCTAGTTAGGTTCTATCGCTGTGATAAGCAATGTAACCAAAGGCCACTTGGGGAGTAAAGAGTTTCTTCAAATTACATGTCATAGTCCAACATCCTGAAAAGCCAAGGCAAGAACTTAAGGCAGGAATCTGGAGGCAGGAACTGATGCAGAGGCCACAGAGGGGTGCTGCTTGCTGTCTTACTCCATGACTTGCTCAATCTGCTTTCATATATCACCCGAGATTGTTGTCCAACAGTGGCATCATTTACAATGGGCTGAGCCCTTCCACACCAATTATAAATCAAGAAAATGTGACAAAGATTTGCCTACAGGTGATCTGATGGAGGCATTGTTTTTCAACTAAAACTCTTCTTCCCAGATAGCTCTAGCTTGTGTTAAGGTGACCAAAATCAGGACAGTGCCCTTGCAAATGTCCCTCTCAAGTGCCATCCTTTCAACCTTAATTCATTCAACAACAGTTGGGTTACTCTCACAAGACAAGTTAGGTGGAGTCCTTCTCCCAAGTGAGGCGGGCTTTGAAGGGAGGCTGCCATTTAAGCCGTGCGGAGATAACGAACAAGAATTTTTCAGGGGATAAGGAATCTTCCAGAGAGAGGGAATAACTGATGCAGAGACAGAAGCAAGGTACCAGAATTTCTCGTGTTATCTCCCTGGCACCATTTTTTCTTCTGCCTAAAGGACTTTCCTTAACATCCACATAACAGAGACACTTATGATGATGAATCCTTTCAGCTTATGCTGTGTGTGTGTGTGTGTGTGTGTGTGTGTGTGTGTGTGTGTGT
>CABHPR010147851.1:0-14752 GCA_902168415.1 Peromyscus melanophrys | reverse complement strand
TGTGTCTGCATGTCTGGTTCTGTATTTGTGTATATGACTGTATGTATGTCTACGTATCTGGGTGTGTATGTGTGTGTGTCTGTGACTATCTCCAGGTCTGTATTTGTGTAATGTATATGTGTGTCTGTGAGTGCATCTGCATGTCTAGGTCTGTATTTGTGTGTATGTGTCTGTGTGTATTTCTTCATGTGCATGCACATGCATGTGGTAGCAGAGGTTAATTTTGGGTGTTGCTCCCTAGGATCCATTCATCTTTTGTTTCTTTCTGTTTTAAAGACAGGGTCTCTCATTGGTCTGAGGCTCATGATTTGGATTTGGCTAGGCTGGCTGCCCAGTGAGCTTCGGGGATCTGACTACATCTGAGCTCCAGAACATGTGGCTTCGTTATGTGGATTCTGGGCATCAGCCTGAGTTCCTGACGCTTTTGTGGCAAATACATTACTAACTGGGTCATCTCTTCAGCCCCCCTCTCCACTTTCTGAAGTCTTTATTTTATCCTCATTTAAAAAATATGTTTTGGGGGATATTGACTTCGTTTTCCAGGATTTTAACTATGTTTCTGGATTTCCTTTCAGCATACATTGATCTGGGTGGAAATATGCTGTAATTCTAATTTTTTGTCCCTGGTTATGGACTGTTTATTTTTAATTTGGCTGCGTTTAAGATTTTTCCCTTTGATAGCTGTTTTCCTGCATTTGGTGAGGAGGGTGAGAGGGGATCAAACCTTGCTGTAGTTATCATTACATTGATACTGCCTTTTTTTTTTTTAAACTTCGTGGATCTTGTATTTATAAATTTAATAAGTTTTGGCCATTACTTCCTTAAATATTTTTATCTTATCTGCCTTTCTCGGACCTCCAGGTATTTGGGATCCCTTGAGGCTTCCTCACAGGTCAATGTCTGTTCATTTTTCCCTCAGTCTTTTTTCCCCTTTTCCATACTTTATTTGGGATAGTTTCTCCTCCACATCTTCAGTTTATTGGTCATTTCTTTGGTACTGACCTACTCTAGTATCAAAGTTGTATAAATGTCCAGATCCTGAAGTTTTTATTTCTTGGGATTTCTCTGGTTGTGTTTTCATCTTTTATTTCTCTCCTCATATTGTCTCTGTCTTTACTTCCTGTTTTTTTCCTTTTTTATTTTCTCCTCACCCAGGGCATAGTTCATATTTTCCTACTTCTCTGCATCTCTGAGGAAAGTTTTAAAAACATTTATTTTTATTTGTATGTATGTGAGTATGTCTCTCTGAGTATGTGTACATGTGTGGGTACCTACAGAGGCCAGCAGAGGGCATCAGGTTCCCTGGAGCTGGAGTTACAGGTGGTTGTAAGCTACCCAATGTGAGTGCTGGACAAGAAGTTTGGGTCCTTTGCAAGAGTAGCAAGTGCTGGTAACATCCATTTCTCCAGTCCCCACTGAGAAATGTTTAATATATTATGAGCATTAAGAGTTTAACATGCTGGGTTCTGAATTTGTTGTGTTTCTTTAAATATGATGGACTGTCCTGGTATGTAGGTAAGGTACTTGGACTCCATCTGGTCCTTTCAAGGACTATTTTTAAGCTCTGTCTGCAATATCAGGTTAGTTTAGCCCTAGTATTAAGGCAGCACCCTTCTGAGGACTCTACCTTACATCCCCAATATTACTTAGTTTTTCTAGGCCGTTTGATGGAATGAGAAATGAGTCTTAGCTCTCTGTGAACTTCAGGAATTTCCCAACCTATTGCTTTCCAGAGTTCAGTTGCTTTTTTTTCTATCAGCTTTGCAGTTCCCTTTCCTGCATGTACAGCCCAGAGGACTCCTTTATGGATTCCTGGGATAAGTACTTTTTCTTACAGCAGCATCCTCTGGAGGGCACTGCCATGTAACCTCTTCTGTTCGCAAGATCTCCAGCCTTTGTTTCTAGCTTTGAGAAGGATGCTGGGCATCATCTGAGTTCCCCCTTCTGTAAGACAGAGTGGAAACTCCCCAGGCAGGAAGCCAGGGCCTTTGTAGGACATTCTTAGTTTGTTTTCCTTTATGCACCTCCTGTTATTCAGTGTCGGAAAACAATGGTTTCATATGTTTCTTTTCTTTTTCGGGTTTTCTGCTTCTTCCAAAGCAGGAGGATAAATCCAGTTTTGGATATTATATGAGACTGAAATCATTCTGTTTTGTAAAACTCTCTTTCATTATGAGGCTTGAAAAGGTCCATAGAAGTTGACAGGTGATAAGAGGCTCACACCCGCCCATCATCTGGACTCACCAATGTGCAACTCATGCCCAAGGGGCTCTAATCTGAGCACCCACCTCCACTGTTTCTCACAGTAGGGATTATTTGGATTTATCTGGAGCAATTTCTATAGATTTTATGATTTTGCTTATGAAGAGTTCTGTATGCATTTGTAAAAGATAAGGATGATATTTAAAAAGTACAACCATACCAGCATTATCATGCCCACAACAACACATGCCAGTGTTAACACTGCTTGCTGCATAAGAACGAAGAACTAACTTTGAGTCCCTAGAAGTCAGGTAAAAAGTGAGGTGTGGCTAGGCACATTTCTGTCTCCCTAGTGAAAACAGGAAGAGGGTTGGGCTGGCTGGTCAGTAGCTTAACTCCAGGTTCAGTGAGAGACCTTTTCTCAAGGGAATAAGGTGGAGAGAGGTAGAACAGGACTCCAGCTTTCCTCATTTGTGAACACATTGAACATAAGTACACAAACACCACACCACACCACACCACACCACACCACATACCACACACATACACACACAGATATATATATATACACACACAATAGCTCTCTCCCTAATAAAACTAAATAGCAATTTCTTAATTATTTTAGTAATGTAAAATCACACTTTTTTTCCAGAAGGGGTGGTAGTGCTGGAGTCAGGATGGTCATATTCAAGCTGGGATCTTCCCCTCTCCTAACAAAGCCCTTTCTTCTCAAATTTACTATCCCACGGGGAGGTAAATAATTGCTGGTTCTCTCTCTTTATAACTGTGAACATCTTCCCCCGCCCAATCTTATTCAAGAAGCCCTTTGTGCTGGATAGGTTTAGGTCAACTTGACACAAGCTAGAGTTATCTGAAAAGGAGAAGACTTCAATTGAGAAAAATTCCTCCATAAGATCTAGCTGTAGAGCATTTTCTTAATTATTAATTGATGGGGGAGGGCCCAGCCCATGGTGGGTGGTGCCATCCCTGGGCTGGTGGTCCTGGGTTCTATAAGAAAGCAGGCTGAGCAAGACCTGATGAGCAAGTCAGAGAGCAGCTTCCCTCCATGGCTTCTGCATCAGCTCCTGCCTCCAGGATCCTGCCCTGTTTGAGTTCCTGTTCTGACTTCCTGCAGTGGTGAACAGTGATGTGGAAGTGTAAACGCTTCCCTCTGTCTTAGTTAGGGTTTCTATTGCTGTGAAGAGACACCATGACCACAGCAACTCTTATAAAGGAAAACATTTAATTGGGGTGGCTTACTTACAGTTTCAGAGGTTTAGTCTATTATCATGGCGGGGAGCATGGTGGTGTGCAGGCAGACATGGTGCTGGCTACATCTTGATCAGAAGGCAGCAGGAAATGGTCTGTGTCACTGGGAGTAGCTTGAGCATAGGAGACCTCAAAGCCCACACCACAGTGACACACTTCCTCTAACAAGGCCATACCTACCCCAACAAAGCCACATTTCCTAATAGTGCCACTCCCTTTGGAGGCCATTTTCTATGAAACCACTACACCTTCCCAAGTTGCTTTGGTCATGCTATGTCACTACACAATAGTGTCCCTAACTAAGACACCCTTCCTCATGTGGTTTCTTTGAAGTCCAAGTCCATGTTCACATCAGGCAGACCAGTTCAGCTCACGTTGAAGATTCTCTTCAGCTCACAATGAGATTACATCCTGATGAACTCATCATTCTATACACCAACATCCTTGCTCAGCAGCCTAGTGTACAGTAGAGGACTGTCTGTTCCCCTTCACGGTCATGCAGCTCACTAGAAGCTGCTCCTGCCCAGTATCAAGGGACAACTTGACAAAAGAGCCCAATCCAACATTTGAATATGGTGTTCTCTGAATGCACACTGTTTTCTTATCATCCTAAAGTTAAAAAACAAACCAACAACAAACATTAACTTGAACCATCCCAAGTTAATCTCTCTCTTGAAAGATAAAAGGAACATCTTCAAGTCCTTTCCAGCTCTGACCTGCTTGAATTTGAATGGAAAGTCATGGACAGCTTTAGAAACAAAATGACAAACTCTCTTGATCTTGAGTTTCTAAGCTAGTGAAGAGAAAATAGCATCAGTTCCAAAGAATTGTGTTCCACTCACTGATTCATGGGCAATCATGATGATTAGATTGAAATTTCCAATGGCTCAAATGGAGTCATATTTATGAGTAACAAAAATGGCCATGAGTTATAAAAAAGTTACCATCAAAATGACCTGCTGGAGGCTAGGAACATAGCTCAGTGGATAAAGTACTTGCTCTTCAAGCATTAAAGACCTGAGTTTAGATTTCTAGAACCTACTAGAAACCTACTAGAAACCTCTAAAAACAGGGCAAGGCGGTACATGTCTGTAACCCTAGCACTGGGTTGAGGCAAGCAGATCCTGGAGGCATGTTGGCCAGCCAGCCTAGATGAAATGGTGAGCCCCAGGTTCAGAGAGAGATCGTGTCTCAAACGATAAGGTGGAGAGTGACTGAGGAAGATGTCCAGTGTTAACCTCTGGCCCCCATATGCACCAGAATTGGCAAGCAAATGGGCACATATGGACATGTGCATGCCCCCCCCCCCACAAGAAAGACCTGCCTGCCACTTACCTAATTAACAAGGCTGGCATTGTGTGAGTCAGGGGGAAAGAGAGTGCTCTATGCTCTCTCCTACCATCCCCATCACCACACTTCCTCACCTCTTTTCAGATACCTAAAATGTTCTCTATTAGGAACAAGAACACAAGTAAATAGACATAACTTTCAAAAACATATTTATTGATATTTAATTCACATATCATCCAATTTACCCTTCAACTGTGAAATTTGGTGGCCATTTTAGTAAAATTTTCAATACATACAGTCCTCACCATGGTATATTTTATAGTATTTTCATCATCTGAAGAGAGACCCCCATTCTCTTTAGCTGTCACCCTCTGTTTCCTGTCAGCCTTCTTAGCCCTCAGCAAACACTAATCCTCTTCCATTTCTGTTGAGTTTTCTACCCTGGACATTTCATATAAATGGAATAATACATGTGGTCTTTGGGGACAGAAAAAGAAGTGATCCAAAGTGATTGAAATTTATATTAAGGAGGCAAAAACTCCTTCCATTCCTTTATGTGGACTTTTTCATAGGGAGAGGAAAAGGCCTCTTTGGTACCAGAGAGCTGATTGAGAAGCAGAAAAATAGAATGGCAAAGAACAGTGGCCCTCGATTTCTAGTTTGGTGGGGGCAGTCCTGCCTGTCAGCACTAAATGTCAAAGCTTCAAGATGATAATTCAGATGTTGGCATCAAAAAAGAAGGACTCACCCAAGCAGCCTCGTGTACAGACAGAGGTGAGCCCTAGGTCTTGTCTATCATATTCATAAATACTGGAAATGAGACTTATAATTAGACCTCTCTTAACTGACAGCTCACCTTGCCTTCTCACTGAGCAGCTTGCAGGACGGAAGCACCTCTTTCCTCTGTGGCAGCTTGTAGTGCAGCTCCTTGGAACAATGTTGCTCAGGCTATTTGCCCGATCAGGCCAGGTAAGGGGCACAGGGCTGTCATTTTCATTATGAGGAAATAGGTCTTTTGGTGTAATTTTCCTTCAGTAATTAGTCTCTCTGTGATTTTTAGATTTTTGTGTCACGTTGTGAATGCAACATGTTCGACAGCTTTCCTGTGGAGGGACTATCTTCTATGATAGGTAAGCATATACTATCTTTCATTAAAAACATCAGAAAAATTTCATCTGAAAGTTCTGAATAGCCATGGGGAGGGAAACTCCTAATAACAACAAAAATTTCAGTAATGCCGAAATCTGGGGGAGAGTGTTGCGCAGGCTGGTCTGAGACTTGCCCATTGGTGGATATGGATACCCACATCCATAATGCTGCATTCTGAGACTATCGCTTTCTGTCCACCAAATGGTGTTGTTTAACTAAGAAAGGTAAGTGGGTGGCCCAAGTGACATGTATCAAATTAAGACACATTCCTAAAGTTTGTGAATCAGGTTCTAACTCTACTAGCCTACACTTCTTCACTTGTCTGTGAAGATGCACACCCGTCAGTAAACTACCCTGGCCCCAGGTAAAATGAATCGATAAAAAACAAGTATATTCCTTCTCTTTGAGAGATTAAACAAAAACTTTAATGTAGTAAAGTCCTCCTTTTCGTGCTGATGATGTCTGAAGAGAAATGGGTTCTGCAGTCCTTGGGTGAAGGAGGCCATTGTGTCTTCTGCCGTAATGCAATGGTTGTATTAAGATCATTAAGATGGGAACGTGGAATGACCAGAACTCTCAGACATTGCACATTTGGAAGTATTGAATCATTTCAAACATATACCTGTCCTGTAACCCAGCAATTCCAATCGTGTGTGTGTGTGTGTGTGTGTGTGTGTGTGTGTGTGTGTGTGTGAGTATACCAGTGAACATGTAAGAGTGTTCTTGGTGCTTTGTTTTAGCAGGGCTAGAAGCAGCAAAAATATCCATCAAGTGGGAAATGAATGGATAAATTATATATGGTGGAATATTATGTGGCAATTGAACAAGCAAGCTTTTAGAGCTGGAGAGATGAACCCACAAGTCCATAAAGTACTTGTTATGTAAGCGTAAGGATCAAGTTTGATCCCTAGACTCCATAGAAACAGCTGGGGGTGGTGGTATGCACTTGTAAGGACAGTGCTTGGGAGGCAGAGACAAAATGGCTCATTGGCCATCCAGCCTAGCCTAATCAATGAGCTACGGGTCTCACTTAGGGACCTTGTCTCAGAAAACAATATATATATCTGCCCTTAGAAACAACATTGGAGGTGGGCCTCTGGTCTCTACAAAATATGTACACATAAGTGCATGAGACCTTCCTCCCAGCTTATGTGCAATTGGCACACACACACACATACACACACACACACACACACACACACACACACACGCACACGCACACGCACACGCACACACATTCTCAACAAAAAGTAAGTATTACAAAATATTAAATGATATGAGATATCAGAGGTGGGTTCATTGGTAGGATTGCCTTTAATAGATGTGGCCAGGGGGTCACTCCTGGTGGTTTTCTTTTACGATTGCAAAGAGTGCATAGTACAGAGAAAACAGAGAAGTCTAACCCGTGCCTAGAATAGCTCTGCTCTGTATGTGTCCTTAGAAGACATTTGGATTGAGACTATCAACCACCTCTGTTCTCTTTCAATACTTGATTTCAAGAGACAACATTGGGAGATGTCTTTACTGACCTGGTAGTATTTCTAGGCTAGGGAATTCAGGGTGGCGTTGTAGATGTGGGTGAGATATCCAAGGGAGACAGGTGGGTGTCATTTGTGTGGATATCATAGGAGAAGATGGGAGAGAACAGTGAGAGAAGGGCCAGGAGCCTGGAAGAGCACCGTGGTGCGGAATTAACTACACACGAGGGAACCAGAGGCACCAAAAGGAGGCCAGAGACTAGAATGAGAACTCTGCTCTCCCTTGCGGGTATCCTGATTCCTAGTGCGCAGTTTACAGGTCTCTGCCCAAGATTTTAGCTTCTCTTTCTGTAGTTTCTTCATTCTCTTTCTCTCTTTAATTAAAAAACTTATATATCTGCCGGGCGGTGGTGGCGCACGCCTTTAATCCCAGCACTCGGGAGGCAGAGCCAGGCGGATCTCTGTGAGTTTGAGGCCAGCCTGGGCTACCAAGTGAGTTCCAGGAAAGGCACAAAGCTACACAGAGAAACCCTGTCTCGAAAAAACCAAAAAAAAAAAAAAACCCAAAAAACCTTGTATATCTATATTTTTATGATCCTTTCTGTTTCAGTGAAATTAATTTTCTGCTAACATCTTCTACAACTACATCTGTGCCTTGATTTCATTTCTTTTCTTTTGTATCTCTCTCTCTCTCTCTCTCTCTCTCCCCCCCCCCCTTGGTTTTTTGAGATAGGGTTTCTCTGTGTAACTTTATGCCTTTCCTGGAACTCATAGAGATCTGCCTGCCTTCGAGTGCTGGGATTAAAGGCATGTGCCACCACCACCTGGCGATTTCATTTCTTTTCATCAAACTTTGTCCCTAAACCTTATTGATTTCTTTAATATAAGCCCCAACAAATACCATGATGTACTGGCTGGTTTTGTGTGTCAACTTGGCACAAGCCAGAGCCATCAGAGACGAAGGAGTCTCAGCTGAGGAAATGCCTCCATGAGATCCAGTTGTAAGGCATTTTCTCAATTAATGATCAATGGGGGAGGGCCCAGCCCATGGTTGGTGGTGCCATTCCTGGGCTGGTGGTCCTGAGTTCTATAAGAAAGCAGGCTGAGCAAGCCATGGGGAGCAAGCTAGCAAGCAGCACCCCTCCATGGTCTCTGCATCAGCTCCTGGCTCCAGGATCCCACCTTGTTTGACTAAGCTCTGTGCTAGAGAGCAATGCCAACATGTATTTCTTTATTGCCGTTTGTCCAGAACTATGCTATATGATTATACACATCATTATACTTAATGCTTATGACACCCCTAACATTGTTTTTAGCTTGCATTTTTAGGCAGGCAAACTAAAGCCTAGAATGATTGAATTGTTAATTGGCCAATGGGCTCATAGCTCTCCCAGGCTGGGTCCAGGGTATGAGTCCTGGTTGCTTGGTTATAGAATTCCTCCTCGTAACTCAAAATTGTCTCTTTCTGGACACACACATTCTTGTGAAGTCCCATGAGTATTTTCAGGGGACCTAATTTTATCCCCTGTGTTTGCCTCACTATACCTGTTTCCACAGGCTCAGCAGCTGATCCCGTGAGAGGACCACACATGGTCAAGCTGGTGGGCATGGGAGCACGCCCTGATTAATACGTCCTGGGCCTTGGCTGGCTTTGCATTTGTGAATGAAGAGTTCAGTTGCCATTTAACTGGCGGTCCAGAGCTGCTGAAGGCTTTTGATGAGAGCCGAGCTTTAGGGAGATGAATCTGACAGCCACTGAGGGATGAATTGGAGCCAGCAGAAGCTGCAGGCGAGGAGCCAGCTACTTTTATTCCAGTCCAGGTAAGGTGGTGTGCACAGTAGGATGAGGGCGGGGAAAGCAGGAAGGACGCGATGGGAGTTATCTGAGAAATAGCTCTTCCCAGAAGCCCTGCTGGGGAATATATTTATCCAGCTTCCAAAAGAGTTAGTAGAAAAGAATATCTTGTTCATTTAACACTTAATCAAATCTAAATTTCCCAGCTGAGCTTTCGAAGGCCCCATGTAAACTGATGCCAGCCATCTCTCTCCATCTCTGTTTGCTGATTCTCAGCATGCATCCCTCACGAAGCGTAGACTGGCCTTGCTGTTCCGTATGTCTGCTAAGACTGGTATCCTATCACACTGTCCCAGATTCTTAAGATGCGTTTGTTTCCCCACTTACTTGGATGAATTTGAAACTCCATTTTGCCTGCAGACACTGTATGGATTCAAGCTACCCTTGTTTATTCTCATTTTTTCTGAACGTCTCAAGTTCATTAAAGTAAGTATACAAAGGCCAAGCTGGTCTTGTATCTTCCTGAGCCCATTGAAGGATGCTTGCTCAACATCATGCATGATGCTCATCTCGGTTCTCTATGGGGTTTAGCTAGGCCTGGAGTACATGGCAAGCTTTAGACCATGAGCTGTTGTAGATGTCTATGTAGAAAAGCTAGCTTCCACATGAAGTTTTGACATGCCAAAGTTAAATCTGTCTAAAGTTCAATATTCAACAAAATGAGTTTTTACTAAAGAGAGGCATTGTGGTAGCAAGGGGAGGTACCCGGAGATGAGATGGCCAATGAAACTTTGAAAGGAATGGGTACTTTACTGTATTCCACTCTTCCTTGTTCTTGTAAACACTGGATCACACTTGGCCTGAATATTTAAAGGCCTTCTTTCTTAGCTTTGGGGTAATATGATCTCAAGGTCATCCTGGAAAAGAAATTGCAGTGAATGAATGCTCAGCACAAAAGCAGAGGAACAGAATTTGCATGAGCATCCGTGATCTTGGTATTGGCAGTATGTTAATTAGTTTTTCACTGTCATGATGAAATATATGGGCAAAGGACAGCTTGGAAAGAGAAAAGACTTATTTTGACTGACAGGTTCCATAGGCGTTCAGTAAGTTGGTTCCTTTGTTCCCGCCTGTGGGAGGAAGATGAGCTTGTTTACCTCACCGTGGCCAGGAAGCCGAGTAAGATCAACCTTCCTCCTCTTCTGCTTTCATGTCACCTGGTTCCTCAACCTACAGGACAGTCCCAGTCACAACCAGAGCAGAGCTTTCATTTGCTGTCTTATATGCCACTCATCTCTGGACACGCCCTCACAGACACACTCAGAAGTGCGCTTCATTACTTTCTTAGACATCTCTCAATCCAGTCACATTGACACTTAAGATTAACCATTACAGATGGTGATCAGGAACCTTTGTCATCTTGAAAGGAAGTATCCATTTTAGATCCTCATGTCTTCACCAGTCGACGCTGCGTTAGCCTCTCCTCTCAGATGTGTCTTCCACAGCATGCTTCCCCATAAAGCATACCATATGTGCTAGCTTAGTGCTTTTTGATTAATAACACACATTTTTATTTAGTAAGCACATAGATAGTACTCAGGATGTACACTTAAAATGTCAATGCTTCCGGTCTTCACACCTCTCATTATTGTTATTAGCTTATATAGGACTACCAAGGCACAGACAATGTGCCTTATTGTTATTAGTTTATATAGGACTACTAAGGCTACATGACCAAGTGGGTAGAGAGGCACAATTTAGACCCAACCATTGCAGCTCCACAGTCCTTAAAACAATTAATATGGTTGGTTGTTTTAAGCATTATTTGTGCTAATATGCTTTAGCTGTTCATACCTAGGTAAAGAGCAGTGGTTCTCAACCTTCTTAATACTGTGGCCCTTTAATACAGTTCCTCATGTTGTGGTGACCCTCAACCATAAAATTATTTTTGTTGCTACTTCATAACTGTAATTTTGCTATTGTTATGAATTGTCGTATAAATATCTGATGTGTGACCCCTGTGAAACAGTTGTTCAACCTCCGAAGATGTCACAACTCACAGGTTGAGAACACTGGTATGGAGTAATTCTGGGGTCACTTGGTGGGGTGGATAAAGGAGATCGAGCCTGTGGGGAGAGATGTCAACGGAGGACAGTTGAAGGCCAACACATCTGTCTTTATTTTACAACTCACACGGGTTCTCGGTTGAGTATTAGAATGATCTTTTCCCACTTTTAATTAAGGATTCCTCAAAGCCAGCCCAAGATATTAAAACGCAGCAATTAGATGTCATTGTCCTTGGTAGTTCATCATCTCGTACTCTGACAGGAAGGAGCAGATGCTGTGTGAAGATCACGCTGTCATGGATGTTGTGGAACAATTTGGGTTTGATGGATGTCACTCCCTCACCGCTTCCCCAGGCAGACAACCTGAGACACCGCAGGGACAAGGGGTCTCTTATCAGTTGCCTCTTCAATCTCTGTGTCTTGAGTCCAAGCAGGAACCCTCCCACTGGGTGCTCTGTTTGGGATGATTTTTGGAATAGATATTAACTCCACAATTCTGGGAGCACAGCAGCATTATTTATCTGATCACGAAACTTGTAGCGTAGCATTTCCCCCCCTTTGAGATGAAGAGCCATTCATTCGATGGGAACACATGGCCACTGTTTCGTGTTCCCTCAAAGGGAGGAGGAGCTCAGAGGGAGTCATTTTGTGTGGCAAAGAGGAAATATCCAAAACAGCCTTCCTGGCAGGGATTTGAGGCCGAAGTTCTTCACAGAACTTCTCCAAGATTGGAAAGATTTGGAGTTGCTGTAGTTACCAGGAGAAGAAGGAAAAAAAAAAAAGGCTTCCAGGGCTGGGGACACGGCTCATGGATAGAGTTTGCAGTGTGAAGTGTGAAGACTAGAATTCAGAATCTTGGAGCCCGTGTAAAAGCTGGGCAGGCATGGCAGTCACCTGTAATCCCGGCACCCTAGAGGAAGCCACCTGGGCTATGCTGGCAAGCTAGACTAGTCAGAATTGTCAAACTGGTTTTCCTGAGAGACCCTGCCTCGGTAACTGGAGTAGAGAGTGATTGAGGAGAATACCTGATATCAACTTTGATAGCCACATGCAACTGTACACATCTGTTTGGGCATATGCATGTAAACATGTATACACACATGTGTATCATACACCCACATAGACATACCAAGAAAAAAAAATAGCTTCCTCTCCTACGTGCTTGGAAGGGCACCTAAGGTAAGGCTCACCCCGTGTTCCCAGTCTTGAGGATGACAAAGTTTTCCTTATTCTTCCAGCTGGGCTCTATTCTTTTGTTCTGAGAAATCACAACTTGTAAGACCCTCCCTTTACAGTAAGAGTTAGTTGGGGCATGTGTGTGGAGTGGAGGCAGGAAGGGGACACAGAACACGTGAGAGATTGCTACTCTGTTGTTATTATGAACTGTCCTAGAAAGAAATCAAAAGAGAGTTCTGTCCTACTGTACTCAGGCCTTCCCAGTACTGTAGCCATAGCTGGATTGCTATGGAACAAGGGTCGTTCTAGGGCTTTGGTACCTGGAAGGGTGTGGGAGCTGAGAACAGATACAGGGAGAGGGAGGGGGTTCGCCTGCAAGAGAAGTCACCTGAGGACCAGGGTGTGCTGCCTTGACATTCCCCATGGTGACTCGGAATACAGAAGCAGCAGAGTGGAGACATAAACCAGGAGATAAAAAAAGCTCTCCTCACTTTAACCTGCCTCCTCCCTGGAACAGCTCCTCTGTTAGTGTCGCATCAACGCTGTTTGGGTGTGTGGAGGGGTAATGGCGGAGGCACGATACTTTACCTGGCTTATTAAGGGTGATTACTTCAATTGTTTGCCTGGTAGAAATGTTTTAAATGAACATAAGTGAATTTGTGTTTTAGCGAAAACTGAGAAGACGTGACAACACGTTATTAGGAGACTTTTGGTGTTAATGCGAACTGCTAACCTGTCAGCGCTCCGGGCGCTCCCTCTTTCGGAATGTTCTGGTTCCCAATCTCCTCCCCTCCCGGGTGTATCCTTGCCACACCACTCCAGGTGCGGGCCATCCCCACTCAGGAGGAGCCACTGCAATCTGCCTGGCTCATCCTTCTGCCCTACCCCTGAGCCGTGGGTCCTCTTTATGCTGCCGGCTTTGGGAACTGGATCTCTACATTGTTTCTCAGGGCTAAATGTCTCATGTGACCATTTCCCCAAGTGCCTTTGATTTATCTAGTTTCCCTCTTTTTGATATTTGTCCCTGTAACATTCTAGCTAACCCCTGTTCTTCTCTATCCAGTACATATGCTAGATACTAGAGTTTGTTTCTATTTACAAAAGATCCCGGTGGTCACAGAATAAAGTCTGTTCCTTCATTCCTTCTGGTTAAGCTTGCCTGTCCAGTGTGCCTTCCCCTGTATACACAGTAAGTTGACCTACACACTGTTTCTCAACCATGTGTTAAACTGTCTAAATCAAACTTCGTGACACTGGGCATTTATTTTAGTGCCGTGATTAGCAGACTTCAGAATCGCTTGGAGGTTTTAAAAACATGGTGTGGGAGTCTGCTTTCTGATTCAGTAGATCTGGGGTGGAGTCCACGGGTTCTCGCTGCTGCTTTCCCTGATGGTGCTGGTTCTGGGCCACACACTTGAGAACCATGGGCCCAGCCAATTGCTAGTCTATACACAGCCTGGAAATTCCTCCCTGTAGCCAGAACTCGGCTTTCTCACCTGGCTCCCAGCAGGAGGTAGCCTCAAGTGCAAGCATATGTTCCCTTCACCAGGGAACATTTATATCTAGTGTATAATGAGATACACCAGGATCCAAGGGGCCTGATTTAATTCCAATACCATTCTGGCTTTGGAATAAAACTAAGAAATACCACAGATTTCAGCAACTCAAGTGTTGACCTGAGTCGTTCAATACAGCTGTTTGCTCTGGGTTGGTCATGAGCATCTGCATCTTGAAAACAGCAGCCATGATGCATGAGATCCTCCTAAGACCTGCCTAACAATGTCTCATGGAATAGCAGGGTCTTGAGACTGAGCAGCCCCCTCAGGAGGCTTTTCCCTTCTTCAAGGTTCCAACCACCAATGCCTAAGAGGTAAACAATTAAGCTGAATGTAATGGCACTTGGGAAACTGAGGCAGGAGTATGGTTGCAGGCTCAAGGTTAGCCTAGGCTACAGAGTGAGATCTTGTCTCAAAAGAAGAAAGGAAGTAAAAATAAAAGATGAAAAACCAGGCAAAGGACTCATTGGGGATTTCTCTGTGGTGTAGTTCTCCAGGGGCTTCTTGGTGGTATTCCTGTAAGTGACCTCAATCAAGCCAGACTTGGATAGAGTCTTCTTTGATCTATTGGTAGCCCCTCTATACAGAGTGAACTGTGGTGGTATTGTGTTCCCCAAAATATTGTGTACCTTAATAAACTTATCTGGGGTCAGAGACGGAATAGCCACAATATTAAACATAGAGGTTAGGCAGTGGTAGCATACGCCTTTAATCCTAGCATTCCAGAGACAGAAATCCCTCTGGATCTCTGTGAGTTCAAGGCCACATTGG
>CABHPR010147850.1:63543-77531 GCA_902168415.1 Peromyscus melanophrys | reverse complement strand
GCCCTGGCTTTCGCTATGGCTTGCTGATAGCTCTGACCCCTAGGCAACTTTATTTATTAACATACAAATAAAATCACATTTCAGTACAAATAGAATACCACTATACCATCCCTTTCTTCCCCTAGTCCCTCCCAGTTGTCCACCCTCAAACTCCTCCTATGGTTCTGACTACTCTCAGGTAGATAGCTTTGTTTCTTTGATTATCATTGTTATATACTTATGTATGCACAAATATATAGATATACACATACAAATATATATATATAAAACTTGCTGAATTGTGTACATTTTTTGTTGGTTGAATGTATATGGTCTCAAAGCTGACAACTCTGAGTTTGGACACCTGTGGGAGAGTCTAATTTCCCCTTTCCCAGTAGTCATGTTTGTCTGTAATTCTTTGTTTGGTTTTTGGATCCTGTGAAATCCACCGCCCCACTATGTTAATATGTCCATTTGATATTGCCATCGTTGCTGTCTTATTTATGCAGACATTTCAAGGAAAGACTCTTTAATGGAGGATTTCCTGGTGTTCTGGCTCTTACAATCTTTCTGTCCCCTCTTCTAAGATGTTCCATGAGTCACAGATGCAGAAGTTTTGATGTAGATGAATCTGTTGGTGCTAGGCTTCCCATGATCCATTGCTCTCTGTATTGTGTCCTGTGGTGGTTTTCTGTGGAGGTCTCCATTTGTTGTAAAGTAGGGCTTCTTTGATGAAGCCTGGTAGCTACACTTATCTGGAAAAACACCCGTTTAATCTTCTTTTTCCTCCTCCTCCTCCTCCTCCTCCTCCTCCTCCTCCTCCTCCTCCTCCTCCTCCTCTTCTTTTTCTTCTTCTTCTTCATTTGAGTCTCACTATATAACAGGCTGGTATCTAAATCATGATCTCACTGCTTCAAGATTGGGATAACAGGAATACATCACTATGCCTGGCTACAAAACTGGTTCCTGACCATGGTTTTAATTCATGCTTTTCTGGATAGCTATACCCTTATCAATGAGCTACAGCAATGGGAAGGTTATTAATGTCATAATTTAGTAAGAAGAGATACAGTAATAGAGATCTTTGATCTTGAATGGGTTACATGTTATAAAACACAAAATTCTTTCACTTTTCGATTTATACTCATTTTGATGAGCTACTCAGCTGGTGTCTTACATATGGATTCAGGGAGTAAAAGCCAAGAAGGATAGAACATTTCTTCTGTGACCTCTGTCTTCTACACAAAAATGCTTGCTTTTGGTGGGTAGGATGTCCAGGAGTTGAAGCTGAGCTCTTGGATGATTTCATCCTTATCCACCACAGATGGTTTCTGGATGTCTACACTTTAAACGTTGCTGATAAAAGCATTCAACAAGCACTCACAGGAACTCTAGGATACTTTAGAATGTCTTCATTTCTGAAGTGAGATTAATGTGCCTGTCTTGAGATTTCATTTGCAACAAACGAAATCATGATTTTTGTCCCTTAGATATGCTGCTACAAAAGATGACATATATAACACAAATTTTATGAGTAATTAATCTCACCTGCTCCAAAACATCTCTGACTTCTCCCACATTTGAAATCATAAAACCTGTACAAGGACATTGCTAGGTCTCTAGCATGCGTTGTTTTAGCTCTCAAGAAGGTCAGTCACCATTTTAACAGGAACATGACTGATAGTGATGTTTAAAAGCTCCGGGGAGAGAACTGCATGGCCTTCTGATTTGTTTGTCAAGCTTGTCTGAGATGACGTGCAATTCTGTTTGCTTTTATGTGAAAGAACACAGCACAGCTGGAATTCAAGTGAACTCAAGTGAAATGTTTCTTGATTTGTTTTTCTTCCTTGCACTTTAAAATGGACAAAGCCATTTCTTTACAGTATTGTCAGGATTTGAGAGCTCAAAAATGTAAAATGCAGGTGGTAGTGGGGAATGCCCATGTATTAAACTATCTATTGAGCAGTATCTCAATCTTCTGTACAACTTCTTGTAGGAAATATGACAGTCTTGAATTTCTTTCTTTCAGAACCAGGATTTATCTTCAAAGCAAAAAATTTAATTCCAAATCCATGGCAAGATATGGGATTATACAAATCTAGGTTACATGAAGATAATTCAAGAGCTGCAGAAAAATAAAACAAATCAGTCATATTTAAACAACACACAAAAGTTTGCAGTCTATCAATGAGCACTGATTAATTGTGTATCAGTGCTAACCTTAGGAGATCAAAGCATCGATATTCTTTAGTGTGTGTAATAAATTTGGCAGGACTATTGAAAACCACCACTTCACCATTTCCTGTGATCTGTACAATTAACCACATGACATGTTTGATTGCCTGAGTGCTAGCCTGGAACACTGAATCTCACAGTTCGTTAGCATGAATTGTTAGATGTTCCGACTCCCAGGCATGGTGTTTGAAACAACAACCTTAGGAGAGTAGTGGATTAAGCAAGCAATGGAATTTTAAATGTTTTCTAATTAAAAGTATCATGGAATATATAATATACCTTGATTTGCTTAAGAACCCTGTTAATAATACAACTTTTGATTTTAATACAAACTTTGATGTATGACAAATATTCTTTTTTTCATTTTCATTTTTTAATTCATTTTATATACCAACCACAGATCCCCATCTCATCTCTCCTCCTGCTCCCCCCAGCCTCCACCCTGGCCCATCCCCCCAACCCCTCCTCCAAAAGGGTAAGACCCCTCATGGGGAGTCAGCAAAACCTGGTACATTCAGTTGAGGCAGGACCAAGCCCCTCGCCTCTGCATCAAGGGTGAGCAAGGAGTCTGACCATAGGTAATAGGCTCTACTGATTGTAGCTATTCTTTGTCTAGTAATAAAAAGCAACTTTACATTTTCCATGTTACAGTTAGGCATATGAAGAAAAAAAACCCCATCAACCTTATTCTAGGAAAGGCTGTGTCATAATTACTTTTATTATGATAAAACCTTGACAAAATCAGCTGAAGGAAGGAGGAGACCAGTTTTCAATCTCTTTGTGAGAGTATAGTCCCTTGTGGCAGGAAGAGACCATTTTTAAATCTCTTTCTGAGAGTATAGTCCCTTGTGGCAGGAAAGTCATGTTGGCAGGTGCTTTAGGCTGCTTGTCATGTTGAATCAGGGGAATGATGCATCCTAGTGTTCAGCTTACTTTCTCTCTTTCTTAAATTTTGTCCAGGACCTTAGCCCATGGAGCGGTGCTACCCATGGTTAAAGTGGATCTTGCCACCTCGACCTGAAGTAGATAATCTTTCATTGGGACACCAAGATGCTAATCTAATTGAGAAAATTCCTCACAGACATGTGCAGAGGCTCACCTAAATGAGGGAATTCTTCACAGGTATGCCAGGAGGCTTGTTCTCTTAGGTAACTACAGGTCCTGTCAAGTTGACAATTAACATTAACTACCAAACAGCGAGATCAACCGTTAGTTGTTAAGTTCTATTTCATAGGAGAATTGGGCACATTAATCATTGTAGGCTGTTTATCTTAGTCCTTTCTTTTGATCACAAAGCTTTGGGATCATCAAAATGGGACTAAAGCCAGACACAACTGAAGAATAGTTTTGAAAAGAAAGAAAGATCTTAGAGTTACATTCTTTGTTCACTGAAACAAAGTCTTAACCACAGTGAAGGCCGATAGCAGCTATTATTAAATTCTATATGGTCAGAGAACAACTAATTTCTATTTGTTCTGTTTCAATGCCAGCAGTAATAGTACTTTCTGTAGTGTTAGCTCTGTGTTACCCACTATGTAAGTGCTCCATAAAGTTATTCTCCAGTCTGGAAATCCAAAGATCTACATAAATATTATGCTCTTCATTTCAATAAGGAGAAAAGTGAATGGTTGGATGGATACTAATAGGTCATGGGTCATTTTTGTCCCTTGTCCATCTTGTTTTACAGCTAATGCAAACCAAGTTAAAGAGTCAGTACAATTTGTAGGTGTCTATAATATGAGCCCATCTTGATGCATATGTATGACATTTTTTGTGTATGATGAAAAATCTTCCTATTTAAAATTCAGTATCATGCATCATTAGTTTTTTTTCCAATAGATGCTTCACTTATTTTAAAAGCAGCAAAGGATACAAATGGTGAGGCAAATGGTTGTTGCTCATGTAATTATTCTTAGTGATTTCAAACAGTTTTTACTACCTTGGTCATATTTATGAATATAAGGAAAAAATTCCGAGACTAGATGTGATAGGTCTGAAATATGCTGATCATTTATCCTGTGAATATGCATCTACTCTATACATAGTAACAGTAAAGGAGCCTTCACCACACAGTCTATCAATATGCAGTTGTCAGTCTGTGAGTTAATTACAATTAATGCAGTTGGCAAGGCGGAGCTCGAATGCGTATTAACAATAGTTTGCATTCTCTTGCCATGACATTTAAGCTATCATAGAATGTGTAAAGAGTACACATTAAAAGTAATGAATCCCCTTTCAGCTAAATAATATTGACATAATGATGATATGTTTCTCTTCTCCCTTTTCCCGAAGTGCTTATATTACTTCTCTTTTATTTTAAAACTAAGTAAAGCAAAACAAAGAAAACAACTTTCAAGGACTAAGAAGACTATTGACTCAGTTTCCAAAATGCTGCATTGCATGGGGTTGTCAAAACATCCTGTAGAAAAAAAATCTCCCTCGCTACCTTTGTCCTGTATTCATCAGTGCAAGGATTTTGCTTTTGCCATCAACAGCCCAAAGTGCGTAAAAGGAAAACAATTTTAGTCGAATGTTAAAAGAGAAGTGATCAGAAACAATTGGCACACCCTGACAAGTGTTTGCCTGTGTAATTGGGTTTCTATTTGGTAACTGTATCCCTGGAATGGGAAGGTTTACTGGATATTTATGTGCTATCTTAAATATAGGGCAGTTCTGCCAACTGACACAGAGATGGGCGATTAGGATTTCAAGTAAGGACACTTACTTGAAAAATCCTAAAAATCCCCAAATCTATCTCAGATCAGTTTATTTTTGTAAATGCCTTTGTCATTAAGTTTCTTTCTATTGTTTGCAAAAAAAAAAAAAAAGACCATGCCAGGTTCTGCAGTGTTTTAGGTCTCTTTGGTGCCTCAGAACAAGGAATTGCTCTATTCTTAAGAAGCCCCGGACTGTAGATAGCTTCCTAATACCTTATCTGCTTGAGATATTCCAGAGAACACTGATATTATTCAAGCTACTAGTTCTTTCTACATTCTCCTCTCTCTGTGATATTGTTGTTTATTTCTGATTTGACCTACCAATGAGTAGTTTCTCAGAAGAAAGTTAGAAGATTAAATTAATGGGTGATTTGTGTACTCTTCGAGAACTGCCCACTGTATGGGTTTCTGACAGTCTCATTCAGAACTGCGTGCTCTCCTGATCATGCCTAGGCAGCAAGCAGTTGATTGCCATTGACATGAAGATCTTTGCATAGAAGTGTAGGGTGACCCAACTTCTCTGCCATCTTTTAGCTACTGAGTTTTGTGTCATGACAACCTGTCACTGCAATGTGTTCCCTTTGCCCTGAACTGTCACATTTCCCCCATGTTGCTTACCACCATGGTAGAATACTTTAAGTACCTTGTAACATTTTTCTTTGACACATGGCAGAATGGATCCGACATTCTTGAAGAAGCAGAACACTCAGTTCATGTTCTTATTTTCTTTTCTTTTCTCTCATTATTACATTTTGGTAATAGGCTGAATATGAAAAAATATATAGAAGTCTAAGGCTAATGATTAAAACACTTTAAACCTCTTCTCATGGAAAGAAGGAAATTGTATGCTTGATCTGTCTTTTAGTCCTATGATTAAATCTTTTTATTTGAATTATTGTAACAATGTACTCATAAGAATTATTCCCTCTTTTCACTCTTAAGACCACTTTACAATTAAACCTATTGCATTATACCAAGATTTCCCATTAAGGGATATAATTTATTCTTCTCTCCTATTCATGATATATTTCAACATAATTCTTGAAACTAAATTAATTGCATTTTCATGTAGTCAAATAAATGTTTTTGAAAGGATCCATGTATGTATGGCAAAGTAGATAATTTTGATTCCTAACAATTTTGAAAAACATAATGAAAAAATATTTTGTGTGATGAATAAGTTTGTGAAAGTAAGGTTGTTTTTGTGTCTGTATGAAGATTAGAGGATATCCATGGATATCATTTTTGTGGTTGTTTTTCAAGACTTGATTTCTCTGTATAGCCCTGGCTGTTCTAGAACTCTGTAGAACAGGCTGGCCTTGAACTCAGTGATCCACCTACCTTTGCCTCCTGAGTGTTGGGACTAAAGTCATGTGCCACCATTGCTTGGCCTGGATATATTCTTAAAGCTTTGTACATCATTTTTCTTACCAAGTAGGCTAGTCTGGGTTGCTGGAAACCAGAAGCTTTCTCAAACAGATAATGATATTATTAGATACTATTTGTCTTTCTCAAAATGTTACCTAGCTTTTCTAAAACAAAACTCTTCAAGAAATTTACCATTTCTTTTCCATGATCCATGGAAATTATTCCCTCTGTGTGTGTTAATCATTTATTGATTAGAAACCGTAATATATTGTGACCAAGATCTTGCCAAATGATATTTGTGCTTGACTCAAAGCATGACATTCTCCCATCATTGTGGTAGGATCTGTGCTGCATAGTCTAGAATGAATTATGCTTTTTTTTTTGGTTAGGTTACATGTAGTAGGAGAACAATTAAGAAACACACAAATGCATTTTTTTTTAATGATTTTTGTCTTCATTTGTGAGATTTGTGCACATGCATAGGCAATGTTCTAACATTTAGAGCTAAATCTCCAACATGGGCTTTTCTTTTTTTCTTTCTCTTTTTTAGTGAGAATAAAATCAAAACTTTTAGCTGTAGGACTTAATATTTTAATCTATCACTAAGATATATTCAGACTGCTAGATCATTAGTCTTAAAGACCTCATGAATTACCTCTATTTCAGTCAGCAAGAGTGAGAGATCCAGTTTAGTTATGGCTAATTTGACACTTCAAAATCAGGTAGAAAAAAAAAACCACCTGATTCTGGGCTAATGGTCTGTATATAGTCTGTGTTTTTTCTTTCTATTTTTTTTCTATGATGATATTTTCTATGATGATTTTTTTATGATGATTGTCATGTAGTTTTGAGAATGTAAAATTCAACTCAATGTATATTTGTTTGTACAGTAATAGATAAAATAGGCAATGTAGCATAAATATAGAGGGATCCTGAACTCAGCATGTCATTGGAGCCTTTGAGAGTTTAAAGCAGCCCAGATCCACTGTGCTCTATTTTTCTCTAAGGCATTTTTAGCAAATGGGTCTCTATTCACTTCTACTGAGCTTTAGCAAATGCTAAACCTAGCTGGGAGGTGAAGGCTGGTGGTAGGTTCATGGTGACCATTTGAATAATCTTCCAGACTATCTTAGTGTGGAAAATGATGTTTCTGTTACTAATTTTTTTGGTTGCATGAACTACTCTGAAAGGACAGGTGGATTGGAGAAAAAGAAAAGGAAAGAGGAGAGAAGAGACAGAGAAAGAAAAAAGCAGACAAGTTTTCTGTAAGAGGTTTTGTTCAAATAGAAGCTGAAGACAGAATAAAGGAAGAACTAATTGATTAATTTCAGGCATTGTGAGGTCTCGAATGACTGTCACTGATGTGTCCACTGTGTAGCTCAGGGCAGTCAGCTATTGATTAAGTGGCAATGGGCAGGAGGATTATAATGTGGTCTTTCCTTACTTAGGCATTCACTGCCCTTATTGCTACAGTGTGAATAAAGATTAGGACCTGCTTGAAAACCTGCAAATCAAAACAGAAAACATCACGGACATATGGAATATTACTTGTCCTCAGTAGGAACTATTGCTTACTGATCTCTAAGGAATATTGGTAAGACAATGCCTTTCCTTTCAACCCTTTGGCTTGCAATGCTTCTCTCCCCCGAAATCTAGTGCAGGTTCCCTCTATGAGGCTTGCCTCTGTCATTCCCGACTGTTGCCTATTCTCGGAGAGGTAAACATGACTTTAGACCTTAGAAAAGTGATTGTAGCTATAACTTAGTGCTGTGACATTAAAAAAAGAACCACAGAAAGAAGGCCGGTGCAATTATCTTGTAGGCATATAGGAGGAGAGGCAGCCACCAAGTGAGTGTGATGTCTGACCGAGCTATAAATCAGCAGAGCATGACAAGCCAATTCCCATTATCAAGAACCTCATGGGGCATCACAGTTTCATTGTACTGGAATTTTGTTATTTTCAGAACCCTGTTAAAATGATCTAGTCTTCAGGAATACAGATGACACACAGCATCTGGTTCCTCTGGAGGGCATAAGAAAGTAGAAAAGACCTACCTTCTTAGAAGTAATGAAAAAGTACAGCAAGGGTATTAGATAGCAGATAAGTGTAACAAAATCAACCACTTTCTTATGCCCTGACAATAACCCAAATATAAAATCGAATAGAAAATGGATTCCATTTAAAATTGCCACAAAATCTATGCCTAATAATGTTCTTCACAAAACGTGCACATGCTTGAAGGAGAATTGTCCAATAACAAAGCAAACTGTAAATTAATGTCCTCACACAATACGTTTACATTCAGAATCACCTACAGAAGCATGCTATTTTATTTCAATACGTTTATGTAAAATCATAAAAGCAGGCTAGAAGAGTATATGCTAAACCCAAACTACTCCAGAAACTGGGATTGAGGCTGGTATTGAAATGATAGTTAATGGACATTTTAGCTTTACTTTTATACTGAAAAAATAATTTAGTGTCATTCTTTATGTTCATTTTTTAGAAAATAATTTATTTATGTATTTTCTTATTTATTGCAGTTTTTTCACCCAGAGAAAGTAACAGAATATGCACAAATAGGTCAGAACACCAATTTTTACAGGTGGTTCTTACATTTTTTTTCATTTTTTAAAAATTCCAAATATTAGATCTTATTATCTCAGAAATAAAAAGAATGTAATCAGAGAAATGTAGTCAGAAAGTATGAGAGAGTAAAGGTATGGTGCTAGGCAGAGGCCAAAAGAGCCAGACTGTGTGACAGGGTAGACAAGCAAGACAAAGCAATACTGAACAGCATCTGGACACATCAAGCCAGCATCCAAGTGCATTGCCGCTCCTCTGGGAAATGTATTTCAAAGTGGTTAGTAAGGAGTAGGATGCCCTTCTTTTTGGCTGCCCTTTTCACCCCTACAACTTCCAGATTTAAAAAGATGCCCTCTCAGTCTTCTTTATCTCTATCTAGGATGTTGCCCAACATGGTTTATGTGAGTACAGTTGCCTTTACTAGCTGACTAATCAGTAGTAAAAACTCTTAGTTCTGTTTACTAATGATTACCTAACACCAGACTGGGCTGCATCTTACAGTTGATCTCCATTGCTGTGTGCCTGATGGAGGGCACCATTGTTATCCAGGAAATATTGAGACCATGACAGACTCTGTAAGCAAAAGCTGAGGGAGAGAAAGAGGTACCAAAAACACTATTTCACTTCAGAAGTAGCAATAAGAGAACATAACTGTAGCTGGGCAACCTTGAAAAAGACAATATGTTAAAGGAAGGTAGCAGCAATACTTTTTTTGTTGGACAGCTTTATGTAGGCATCAAAGCAATTGGATTCTTGGGAAGACAGAGACGAAGGTGAAATGCCCAGAATTGCAAGACCTCTTATCTGGTTAGTCAAAATATTAATGGAATTGTTTATGGCTGTGCAGTGAAAATGGGTTTCATTTCTCTAATGTGGTGAATCTCATAATTTGTCCTATCACTGTTAATCACTTCTACCAACCTCCCTCTCTCTCTTTCTCTCTCTCTCTTTTTCTCCCTCCCCCCTTTCCCAGTGCCCCACATGGGTAACTCTCTAGCTGCATTCGGAACCCTGGAGACTCATCTAGAATGTTCTGCTACCTGCAGTTCCTAGCTAGCTTGATTTGTTTTTCCTGGAGTAGAGACTAAATATATTTAAGGAGAGTTGTGGTGATATTTTAGCTGTGTACCCTAATAAAGCTTATCTGAGGATCAGAGGAAAAAGCCAGCCACTATAGTAAACATAGAGGTTGGGCAGTAGTAACACACACCTTTATTCCTAGCATTTGGGAGGCAGAGATCCATCAGAATCTCTGTGAGTTCAAGGCCATACTAGGAACAGAGCCAGGCATGGTGACACATGCCTTTAATCCCAGCACTAACCAGAGAGGTCTGGAGGTCTGTACAGACAGATAGGAAGTGATGTAGCTGGGCGGAGAGAGGAAATGAGTTGGCAGAACAGAAAGGCATATAGGCATGGGTAAAGAGGAAGTAGCTCTCTGGAGGCTGAGGGTTGGTAAGATTCAGTTGGCTGTGGTTTTTCTTATTCCTCTGATCTCTCAGTTTTAACCCCAATATCTGGCTCCAGGTTTTTTATTAATAAGATCATTTAGCAATTCATCTTACACAGAGTTATTAGAATGACCAGTTCATCCACACAGAATCAAAAGCCTTAGATACTACATTTTCGTTTCTTCAGTTAGGAGGAAAACACGGACATGCTAAGTGAGTGTTACAGTAATTCCCACACCCCTTCTGTTCAGACAAACTTTAAATATGAAATGGATAAATCTTTTCTATAGAATGCAGACTTTAAAAAATCAATAATCAGTTTGCTTTTACCTATGCTACACAAATAAAGCTGAAAGTTTTCACTTTTCTTTATAAGACCTTTTCTTTTTTTTAGACACAAATTGTCTTTCTAAAGCTGGTCTTTGGGACTGTAGTAAAAAAGAGGCTTCCAGTGCACTCCAAAACACTTTCATTTCCCCTATTTCCAATTTTGTAAGGAAGAGTGCCTTGAAGTGGATGGTTTGTAGTTGCTAACCATGAGCTGGGGACCAGGTCCTTGAGTGGCCTAGATAGGTGGTGAAGGCTGTAGCACTGGCCATATACTGATGGAGAAATTTTGGAGCAGCAAGTCAGGACTCTCCAGATCCAGAGGGCTGCCTGTCAATAAGTATTTGTGAACTCAGTTTTGGCCTTGGTGCTAGTATTTTAAAGAAATAAAGGCAAATGTTTTGTTGGTATCCATGGGAGGCCTACCCTTTTCTAAATAGAAATAAAGGAGGAATGGATTGGAGTGGGGAGGCACAAAGTGGGGGTGGAAGGGAGGGATTGGAAGGAGAGGAGGGAAGGAAAACTGTGGTTGGGATGTAAAATAAATAAATATTAAAAAACAAACAAGCAAACAAAAGAAATAAAGGCAAATCCCCAGAACATTGCTCTAAACATTCCATATGGATACAGTTTTCATAATAGCAATTAAAAGTAGAACTCATCTGGAGAATAAAAGCATCATATGCAGAGGGAAGATTTAACTGAATATCTAGCCATGAGTAAAATAGCAAGCAGAAGATATTTAAATAAATCACCTCAAAATTTTTCAGTGCTGGTTTGGTCTTGGAGTGTGCTGTGTTGAGTAGAATCTCATTTGCTCATTGGATAGTTATGTATGCACAGATTTATTCTCAGTCATTCTTTCTTTCTTTCTTTTTTTTTTTTTTTGGTTTTTCGAGACAGGGTTTCTCTGTGTAGCTTTGTGCCTTTCCTGGAACTCGCTTTGGAGACCAGGCTGGCCTCGAACTCACAGAGACCCGCCTGCCTCTGCCTCCCGAGTGCTGGGATTAAAGGCATGCGCCACCACCGCCCGGCTCAGTCATTATTTCACAACACTGTCTTGGTGAGCCCAAGAGACATCCAAGAAAGAAGTACTGCTCAAGGGCCTCTAAGCCTAATACTGGGGCCACGAATGACTACAGGAAACACTAATGGTGTTACGAGGAAGCCAGGACTCATAAGCCAAAATGAAACAAGCTATGAATCTGGGAGAAGGTGTATTGTTCAAGGAATAAAACGATGAGAGAGGAAGACAAAAGTGAATAGATTCCTAAGCTACAGCTGGACTCTCTCGGCAGGTTTATGCGGCGGAAGAGATAAGAATAGGGGGAGCACTCAGCAGTGGGGAAATGAGAGTTTAGGCTTGCACTCCCTCTTCCTTCATGGGTCTCTCTAGAGGCTGTTTCTCAACCAATAGTGGTGACAACAACTCACCTGTCCAGCTTCAAGCCCAAGGTAAAGGGACAATCAGTGGACTTAGGTAGCACCCTGGCTCTGCTGCTCTGCTTCCTTCTCAGTAACTTTGGGTGCAGGATATCTGTCCACTTAGAAAAGAGCCTGAGAAAGGGAAAGGCAAGTCTAGACTACCGACTTTTTCTAGAAAAAAAAATGGTACAAAATAGGCAATGCTACTGATTTTCAGACACTGGTAACTCTCAAATTAGTCCCAGCCCAGAGAGCGCTATTTGATATCACTATTTGATGAATGTTTTGACACCTACATTATAGGTAACTGACCTCCTTCACCCTTTAAAGTCTTTAAGCAGCACCACAGCCCTCAACAATACAAACCACAGAAAGGGAGGGGTCATTCCAGAGTCCTTTTCTTTCTTCATTTCAAAGTCATGTAGCCCAGCAACTCAACTCATCAACGCTATTAATTTTCTTTTATATTACCCTACTTCTGTTAAGTTATATAATGTCTCCTCTCTGTATTTATCTTAACTTTTAAAACTGGTTACCCTCCCCCCTTTTTTTATAATGACCTTGAAGTATACCTTTTTGCACCATATCTAGTCATACAGGTATATTAAATATTTGTTCACAAACCTGGAATTAATATTGATGTTGAGTTAAATAAAAACCACAGCACTGAAGTTATTGAGAATGTGGATAATGTATCTGTCAGCTGTCAAGTGATAAGATTTTTTTCTGTGATATACATGTGTTTGGTGAATCAGTGAGCACTCATATAAATGTTAACTGGTAATATGAATATATAAGCTTGCATGAGGGTATTGTAAATTCCAGAATTAAGAGTAATAAAATAATAAAGGTATCCAAGGACTAATTGATATTTGAATTTATGTAACTCTTCCAATCAAGTGAATTAATAGATGGCTTTCTATAATATTTGTTAGTCAATTAGATAGAAAAGGCATTGGTTAAACAAAGCCTTGTGATTTCAGTGATTACTAATATAAGGATTTATGGAATTGATGATCAAAAGTTGAGTTAACAAGGCTTTAGTTTTGTGGAAGAAACTAATAATTACTGTTTTTCCTTATAATGGCATTCTACTTTTTTATTTCATCAAAGTTATTTTTGCTTCAACCACTGATCTAGGTTTATTATTGTTGTTGCTTCAATATTTATTGAGTTTTTTTATATGGGCCGGCCTGAGATAAGGCACATTGTAGATATCATACTAAGATTTGGTTTTTATTCTCCAATATAAACCTAAGGAAGCAAAACCTTCCAAAGAGAAACAAGAGCATAAACCTGCCTCTTACAACGAAACTGTTCTTCACATGTATGAAAATCTTTCTGCAAAAGAAAAGACTAAAATCCTATAAGTTACTGTGCTGTCTCACAGTGATGTCTGTCCATTCATTCTTTTACTGTGGTCACAGTCCTATTTTATAAATACAACATTTGGGTGAAAATTATAAACTTGTATAAAAGAGGCTTCTACAACTCCTCTGCTTAATATTTGTAGAAAATGTTAGAGAGAAAGGAATTCAGAAAATTCTAACTAATATAAATACAATTATTTTAATCTATTGAGAAGAAAGGGAAAATGTGTGTTTTACAGCCATTTTGGGGGTAAACTGGTCATAAAGATATGAATGATTCTCTGTATTCTCTATGATATGTCATGCTTGCTTTCTTCAAAGTCAGCACCTAGGTTGCTTTCTTAGTTTTGTTTTAACTGGGCTAGTTGGATGACACCTGTTCTCCATCGTGAGGATGGAGGGAGTCCTGCTTGTCCTGGGTTATGACTAACCTTTTGCTAGTGGGCATGGCAATACCAAAAAGTGGCACTTCCCAGTGTGTGTGTGTGTGTGTGTGTGTGTGTGTGTGTGTGTGTGTGTGTGTGTGTGT
>CABHPR010147850.1:37652-63533 GCA_902168415.1 Peromyscus melanophrys | reverse complement strand
TGTGTGTGTGTGTGTGTGTGTGTGTGTGTGTGTGTGTGTGTGTGTGTAGCATAAGGTATTACTCTTTGGCAATTGAGTAATTGCTATATATATCCACACAACTCATACTCTTTTCCCAAAATGTTTTATGAATTCAACTTCTGTAATTATTCCTATGATTGTCTCAGTTTCAAGTACTGTGTGATTAATAGTTTGGTCTCTGCTCTAAGACATCTTCATTTGGTGCTGAGACGGCAAAACTAGTACAACCTAAAATTTTGCCTGGTGAAAGAAACATATGTATTGTAATTGCCTACAATAATAACTGTTACTTTGTACAGACATGTAAGTTCTAAGAAAAACTGCACCCTATAGTGATTTCTTCTTCAGAACATGTAACCACAGGCAGCTCTCTAGCAGGAGTCTATCCTTACTTTACAAATGGTCTCTTACGACCTGGTGCTATAATTGAACCTTCCAGAAGCCAGTAGACATGATGTTCTGTGATAAAACCCACTTTTCTATGATGATACATGAGAGTAATAGGAAATGTTGGAATCTGACCCTTTACTTCTTTATGTTTAGACCACAATATAGTTCTTCATTAGAAGCAAAGCTAATAGTATAGGATAAAAATAATAGTAAAGCAATAAAGGCATTTAGTAAGCATGTTCGTAGTGGGGTTGACAGAGTGTCCACAGTAATGAAAAGTGCTCTTCCTTATGAAAGGTGTTTATCATAGTCACCTGCAGTCAGCCAGCTGGGGAGTTGTATAGATTTTCTTATTGTTCCATATGGTTGCTAGATAGGACACTCAACAGTCATGGTGAATAATGATGACTAGAAAACTACTTTGGCTAATTCAAGTCGTTGGCTTTTCTCACATCACTTATGGTCACTCAAATAGGCTCCTCTGATCCACTACTGAAGTAGTAGAGAAAGTGACTGACATCTGCAGGGCATCTTGCCTTTCCATTTGCTTGATAATCTAGTGAGTGTTTAGATGATTTACACACATACAAAACCAATATATGCTTACAATACATTTGTGTTTACTCGATGGGGTCCATTTGCTAGATTCTTTCTTAAATCTTAATGTCACTAAACCACCATTACTTTCCAAGACAGTCCCTATCTATCCAGCTTGTGCCACGAATCTCTGATCCATATTTAAAAATATCTCTTCTTTCAGAAGTGGACAGTATTATTCACCATTCTTTTTTCTTTGTATTCTGATAGTTTCTTTTACAGTGTCCTCAGAACCATCCAGATTGAAGGATTTGGATCTATGCTTTTTCTATTCCAATTGCCACTGTTTTAGAAGTGTTTTAATTTAGTGACTATAGTAATTTGTTATTTGGTTTAATTATTGATATATTGGTGGCTGAATATAGAAAAGTAGGTGTTTTTAAATAGTTTCCTAAGGTTTTGAGATATATTTCTTTGAAAGGTAGCCACTTTACAGTTGTCCATGCTCTGGTGGGTGATCCCACATCCATATGCATATGGACAACAGTGATTGAGTTCAGTGAGTTTAAGAAATAAATAAATAGAACATAAAAAAAAGACATATCATTTATGACTGAGTGTTCCAAACTCTCTGCACATTGTCCACCTGTGGCTCTTTGTATTAATTCTTGTCTATTACAAGAAGAAACTTTTCTTCTGAGGATGAGTGATGCACTGAAACTCTTTCCTCAAAACTCTGGTATATAGACAGGAAGAAGATGAGATGGAAGATTGTTAGAGCCAGAGGTGATGGATGACTCTAATGGACTGTGACTGGGTATCCCAACCCCATTCTAGAGAAAGGCCTCATCTCAGGAGTAGTTGGCCAACAAAAAACATACTTCACTCTGTGTGTGTGTGTGTGTGTGTGTGTGTGTGTGTGTGTGTGTGTGTGTAGGGGTAGGTTTTTTGCTTCCTTTTGGTATTTTTGTCTTATTGTTTCTTTTTATGATTTTTAGCTTGTTTTTGTATTTTTGCATGAAAGAGTGAGAGTGTGTATGTGCAAGTGAGAAAGAGCATATGAAGAATGGGTTGATAGGAGGTGGGTAGGATCTGAGAGGAGTTGGGGAAGGGAAAACATAGTCAAATTATACTGTATGAAAAAATTTTTAATAAAAAGTTAAAACAACATGAAGTTACAAGGGGATGTGTTGAGTTTCTGGGGATAATTGAAGGTGGGGAGTGGGGAATTGATATGAACTAATACACTGCATATATGTATGAAAGTTTCAAAGAATAAATTATATTTTATTTTAGAAGAATAAAATAGATTTATTTGACTTAAAATCTGTTGAACTCTGCCTTATTTTTAAAATAATTTGAGAAAACTGACTTTTCTTTTGGACATCTTACAAAATGGAATTCAACTTCAGAATATCTTAGAAAATTTTGTCAGAATAAGCACAGCAAAATGCCCTCCATTTTCTTCAAGGATAAGTCATATGTCAAGTAAAATGTCTGAGTATATGACAACATCTTGTGGAGAAAGTTTGACCTGCAGAATGTACTGTGCTGTGGTCATGGGGAAATGTTCTACTTGGTATGAGTTTTCTTATTTGTCAAGAACATGACAGCTCCCACTTGTAAAACCCACCAGTTAGACTTGTAGTCTGAATAAATGGCATAAATAGTTTGAAGGCATTGCCTTGTCAACTCAAATATGAATTCCAGCAAGATAAAAATGGAGACTTTTATTCTGATCTAGATCCTCTGGTCCTAGAGGTATGTTTTCTGTTTATTGAGTTATGTAGCTGTTGGAGAATACCAGTGAACTTATGGAGAGAAGGGCTACCATTGCAAATATATTCTCTTTGGATAAGACTTTCATTTATCTTCATAAGCTGGGTGGGCTCACTGTTGTTAAAGTATGAATTTCTTTAATTTTATAAGTACTAATGGGCTCAAAAGATTCATTTTCAAAAATGAAGTAAATTTAAACTAATGAAATCAGCTTGGCAATTCTATTTGACTCAGATACATAGAAAATAGGATAAATAGCATACAATTTGTTCTGCTGAAATTAATACATGTCTCTTAAATACAGATTGGCTCATAAGCAATTGGTAAATGGAGGGGAGGGGAGGCCACCAAAACATGGGAGCTGTGTTATGCCTTAACAAGTTAATATTATGTACCCAAATTTCTTTTCACAATCAAAAAGGAAATCTCAGAAGTTAGAAACATTTTAATGAAGTAGCTAAATGTTCTCTCTCTTGCCAGAAAGTACTTTTGTGTATAAGTGGCTCTGAGAAACATGATGCTTTCCACAGTATGATGTGTATATGGGTGTAGGGGAGCAAAAACCACAGAAGCAGCAGCCAGAGTATAGTTCTTCCACAGTAAAACAACAATGAAAAATTTCTCTAGGTTGACTTTTTAAATTTTCTTATGATTGGCCTCTCTTAGAACTGAATCCAGTAATGATCTGCATCTCCAAATAGATCTACTCAAATCAAAAGGTGTGTGATTGCAAAGGAAAGACTGAAGATTATTTTTAAGAACAGAGTCTATGGAGGATTAATTTTGCTAGTAGATTTATTAGGAATGTAGTTGGATGCTGGGTGGTAGTGACCCACGCCTTTAATCCCAGCACTCGGGAGGCAGAGCTAGGTGGATCTCTGTGAGTTCAGGCCAGCCTAGACTACCAAGTGAGTTCCAGGAAAGGTGCAAAGCTACACAGAGAAACCCTGTCTTGAAAAACCAAAAAAAAAATGTTTTTTAAAAAAGGAATGTAGTTGGATGGTTTTGTTTTCTTTTTATAGAGTTCTATGGGCTTTGCTTGATATATAATTATAGTGTTGACCCCGAAAGCTTTTCAGGAAGGCATATGTGATGGCTAACTTTGTGTTTCAAGTTGACCACTTTAAGGAATGCCTAAGTAACCAATAAAGCATTATCTTTATGGGTCTTTAGGGATGAGTATCTGAAGTGGTAAACTGAGTAAAACATGATTCTTCCTAGAAGGTAGGTATCTATTTGACTGAGGACTCATACAGAACAAAAAGGCAGAGGAAGAGGAAAAGTTGCTTTCTGTTCTGGAAAAGACATCTATTTTCTTGAGTCCTGCCATATTAGCACTACCACTTATCAGGCATTTGGACTGGATCTGAATTTCACCATCTGAAAATGTCACATGATGGAACTTTTCAGTCTTTATAACAGCATGAGGCAATTCTCATAATCTCTCTTTCATATATATATATATATATGTATATATATATATGTATCTGCAGAGATTTGTAGTATGGATACAAATCTACAGAGATTTGTAGTAAAGCTACATTGATAGGGGTTTATCTTACAGATTATTATGTAGAAATAATGTGATCATGTATGTGAAAGTACCTTATAAAGTTTCAATAATTTTATTTTCTTATTAAAACACAAGAACAATCTTCTTTACACCCCCTCCCCCCACTTTTTGGGTCACTTTTTAGGATTCTTTTTGTTAACGTTTGTTAATACTTAGGATTCTGCCTTGTGGCATGAACTTTTGAATCCTCAAGTCTGACTCCTAGTGACACACCTTCTCCAACAAGGCCATACCTCCTAATCCTTCCCAAACAGTTGTGCCAAGTGGGGACCAAGCATCCAAATATATGAGCCCATGGTGGTCATTCATATTAAAACTTCTACAGTAGCATACTGACCTTGCCCTTGGGGAACTCACAGCCATGCGAGGGAATTGGAAGTAAGATAATCACAAAAACAAAAATATAACTAAAATCCATAAAGGAAATAAACATGCAAAGCAAGAGCATATAATAAAGCTTCTTTATCTTTCCAAAGCATTGAGGGAAGTTCCTCTGAGGAAGGGCCATTTGAACAAGGCTAGTACAAAAGCATTAATTATTGAGGTGTGTGTGTGTGTGTGACAAAGGATCTTTACAAACAGGGAGACAATATGTACTGAAATAGTACAGCAGAAAAGAGGACACATAACTGAAGATCTGAAAGGTCGATATGCTTTAGATCCCAGCAAGGGAAGAGAATGTCAGGTAGGGCTGTCCTTTGAGCAGTTTTATAAACTATTAAAGGAGAGTGCTTTCATGTGTTAGAAACCAATAACAAATACTAGTTATTATGATTGATATTGAGTTATTGAGTTGGTCCATATAACATCACCAGTTTCTGACAAGAAATTTACGTGATTCATGGTAATTCTGTTGTGTTTAAACATGAGAACAATGAAACTCATTGAAGAATTTTAAGGACATGAATAAATTTGCAACCTGAAAGTTACTTGTTGGTCAAGGACCATATTAGATAGAGGGAAGAGAGGTATTACAGTCTGATCAGGTGGCACCATGATTTTCTTTCAGAGTGCCACTTTATTCCTGTCTCTTGGAAAAGGATTGTGGCAGTGGAAATGCACAGATATAGAAATGTAAGATCTGGGATCAAATAGACAAGCTACATAGAATATAAAGGTTGAATGGAAGCCAATAAAGATCACATCTAGCTTCTGCCTTAAGAAAGAGATTGGTAGTGGTGCTACTCATGGAGTTGATCATTACATTTTGGTGAAAGAGTGAATTTGGTCTTAGATATGCGTCTGAGTTGTCTTGGGGATTTCCAAGTGAAGACAATGAGTAGCAAGTTGGATACATGGCTCTGTACTTCAGAAGACAGAGTGAACTGCTTTGGAGACAAGCGTTTATGAAATCTAAATGTGCTCATTGAGCCCCTATACACTGATGAGCATACTTAGGGAAAGAGCACAGATGGAAACAATAATGCTGAGTTGCAGCTGACCTTCAAGGAACTTCTAGGAATTCAGCACAGGAAGGTCAGTGAGCCAGTGGAGAGAAGCTGGAGAAATACATGATATGACACAAAGCATTTGAAATTCTCCATCTCTTTCTTAAAAGTAGAACATCTTCAACATGGAAACCAGTGATTCAAATGAGAGGGACATCGTGAAACTTGTGAGAAAGAGGTACTTTTTAAAGCTGTATGAACAGTATTGACCACAAAGACTATTTGACATTAGTTCATGATACATGTAAGCATTCTCTACCTTAATGCATCTGTGAGAATTGTTCTCAGTAGGATGCCTTCTGTTAAATGGGATTTCTCTTTCATGTGTTTTAGATAAAACAAGGCTATATGCCACTTTAGACAGTGCTTATAATTTTCTTATGTTATTTATAATCCACTTGGATATATTTTATAATTTAAATGCTGAATTATAAGCTTCATTACTATTAACATAATGAATGTTATAGAAGCAGGAAATCATTTACATAGATATATCCAGAAACACACAAGAAAAATACTTACAATTCCTGTCTTTGTGTATTGAACTGATCATATGGGACACTACATATTTATATCTCCCTTCTTCCAGGATCTACTACATGTTTCTCTTCCTGTGTCAGTGCCTCAACTGCTTGGAATTTTTTGTTGGAGCATTACACTCTTCATTTCTGAAGTAATCATTTGCTGGGTTAAAGGGTCCCATTAGTAACAGGTTTATTGGAGTAATTTTTAACTCAGAGGAGTCTACATATATTCCTGCCTCTCTCCACTATATAATAAAATCACAATTTTCCTTTGATAATCAAGATATTTCTAAGACAATAGAGTAATATCCTAACTTCCTTTTTTGCCAACTCAGGCATAAAGAATCAAACTGGCCAGGAAGTGATGTCAGCCCCTCGCTACTGGTAACAGGGGTTTTTATTACTTTCTAGAGGAAGTATTCCTTGCATGTAAAACAAGATAACTAAAGCATCAGGCCATGGAGATGTTGGACATAGAAAGTGATTTTATCAGCAGATTTTTATTATCATAGATAATAGTAAAGTGGGTAATTTTCATTTTCAGCATCTAATTTAGAGAAGCCATGTATTGTTTGCTGGCTTATCTTCCCCATTACAAATTGGACAGCACTCACTGTGAGATGATGGTATATTTCCCAGATCATCACAGAAAAATATACTCATATTTGAGGCTGCTGGAAGAGCTATTAGCAAAGAACCTTTAGCTCTCAGCCCATGTCTAGGTTACTGCTGCTCTATGATACTTCCTTTTCTACAGTACTATCCTTTCTGCAGGTGCTATTGCATTCGGTTACTGGACAACATTAGATTACAAAGCTCCAGCCATCATTAACTTAGTCCCAACCAACTCTGGCTGTCTGGTGTTTTCTCTCTCTCTCTCTCTCTCTCTCTCTCTCTCTTTCTTCATCCCCTTCCTCCGCTTCTTCTTCTCTTTTTCTTTTTCTTAACAAAGTTAGTTGAGGCTCCCTTGGTCTTGCATGGTAGACGTACTTCTGTGTTTGTTCTGTTCTAGTTTCTTTGTCTCTTTTGCAGAAGTTGAGTGAGAGACTTCCTACATGCTAACCTCATCATAAGTTTTCTGAGAAACTCAGTATGCGATAGCCCCGTCCTGAAAAATAACCTGGCTGGCCAAACAACACAGTCCTCAGTCTGTCAATCTTTTTTTCCATCAGACCAGCTTTTTGAGTTGACAGAGTAAACATGAAGAATTCAGTAGATGTCATCTTACTTTCTTCATTTCCTGAATGAATGTTCCCATTTCTGAAACAACTGTGATAACACAAAGGCCATAAAGGATGCTCTAGGTCCATGTTTGCCAGTAATGGCAAATTCCTTGTAGGCAGGAGAGGCATGTTTGCATCTCTAGTATACATGTTATACACATGACTATGTGTATAACAACATTTTGGTCAATGATGAGCCACTCTCATAAAACTCTAGCGGGCTAAGTACTGTTTCTTAGGAGCATCATAACCTCACACTTCATCACTCATGGGTGTTTTGTTAGTGTTTTTGTGAGATAGTTGTTCCCCAAAGTAGTAGAAAATTACCTTTGTCACTCACCTTCAACAAACTTTGATAACTATCAGTCATTTTTAACTTAATTCAGATGGATTTCCACATGATCATAATAATGAAAACAAAACAATTCCATGAAACAAGATGCTGTTCCCAGCCCCAACCCCCAAAAGAACAAAGAAATATGCTGATGTCTTAGTTGATTGGTGGGTTGGTGAAGCAAATCATAACTTCTACCTTTTTGAAATTTCTGCTGTGTGTAGGATTACTTTCATTAAAGGAAGACTGCCTTTAAAAAAGGAAAGCCGTCCTTTTGTTTTCTGGATAGTGGGTATGCTCCATTCTAAAACACTTGAACACACACATTAAAAAAAGATGCTTTCCTTTCTCCTGAGTTTTTTCCAAGCCAAGCCTCAGGTAGCAATTTACCATCTGTGTGCACAGGTGTAGCTGAGTGTGGTATTCAGACAATTCCTCCCAGAATGAGCTGCAGAGACACTTGGATATGTCTATCAATTTCTCTTAGGTTGCTGGTTATTCCTATCTATTGCTAGAAGGCAAAATCATCTTGTTATATTTATTAATTGCCTAGGCAGTGATTTAAGAATATATTCATGCCCTTTTCATGATTCCTATGAAATGATATATGATTTTTAATATTGCTTCAGCATAAGGCAATTACCTTGTTACTTTGTTAACACAATTACTGAAATTAATATTCATTTCCTCTATAATTTAAACAGTCATGAAAATGGACTCCATGCTAGATCTAGTATTATAGTTTCCTTCAGGGCTATGTAATTTCAGTGTGACATTTCTCTTTTTTCTTTACTATGGCTTTGTATCAATCAATCGTCAGTGAATCTTCATCAAGAGGCATTCCTGGGGAAGTGAGAAGTTTGAACTTTTCATAATTTTTAGTGTTATGTGATAAAAGCACAAGCAAAATGAGTGCTGCCATCTTAGGCATGGGCAGGTGTAGAAGAATCCAGTGCTCATGACTCGAGGCTGAGCTTGGCTTCCTTGCAAATTTGCAAGATTCCATCAATTAATCAAAACTAAGGATCTTTTTACTTGCTCTTATAGAGTGATCTTAATAACATAGGTAATTTGTTAGCTACAACTAACATTTTTTCCTTTATTTTTTTTCTCCTTTTCAATCCAGCAGTGTGGCACTCAGGCTATCCACATAAGCCAGATTAGACATTTGCCCTTGCCCACCAACTGCCACGGCTTGATAAATGTTGATTGGAACACATCCTTGCAATGGAGAAGGGTTTGCCGTGAGACACAAAGCAGAATGCTCTTTTGGATCCATTTTATTCATGCTCTCTTTGAATATGTGGAATGTGTCTCTTCATTATATTTTTAAGACACACAGTTGGCAAGTCCTTACTGGAACAATTGCATTTTCTGTTTGAGGATAGTGAAGCTTCTGGAGCTCGACAAGCTTTTGTAAATAAAAAAAATAAATGGTTCATACAATCGAGGTCCTTCTTATAAAAAGTGGAATTTCATCAGCTCTGTTGATTTCTGCCAGCACAAAGGCACCTGAATCCCATCATCCAGCTGAATGAAAAAAAGAAAAAGAGAGGGAAATAAAGAAACAACCACAATCAAGTTTTGTCCTTGACTGAGTAATAGGGTTAATGAATAAGTTGTTTTGTTTCTAGAAAGCACCGCTTTGACAACCACAGGAACACACTGTACATTTTTTTAACCCAATCCTAAAAATGATTGTGTTGGTTGTTAACCTAGTTTTTTTTTTTTTTACAAGCACTTTAATCAAAATATACCATGTCTATAGCAGAAATTGTAATCTGTTTGCTTTTGAATGGGTACAAAGGCTATTAAATGTCCTATCAAGTGAGAGCTGTAATAAGAGAGAGAATATTCCTGGGTTTTACCCAATCTGGACTCCTGGTATCATCTTCATTGGCTTGCATCAGGCTTTTGTTGTTGGAAAAAAGAAGCAAATTGGAGGCCACCAAAGAAGAACCTGAGTTTTGAATATGCCAGATCTTTGTAGTGCTGCTGTAGCAACCTGGGAGCTTGAAGAAATTAGAAATTGAAGGAGAGAAAATGTAATTACATCTCTGTGGGATTGTGAGCCTGTTCCGTTAGTTGAAATTTTGAATTTTAAATTCAAACCTTCTACGAGGCAGGCATTTAGACATTCTCACAATAACAAATTGCAGCAAAACACTGTTCTTGTGAAAATTGTATCACTATTTTTTTCTTCTTTTCTTAATGGAAAGGTTTTTCTTCAGCTGATAAGCGGACATAAAGCTTCGGTTTATGTCCATATTCATGATGTCTTTAAAATTTTAAACAGTGTCTTTTATCACAAAGTTATTAATTGTGGAAAGGCATTTAAATTTAAATTGTCAGTGATTCACTGACAATGTGTTAATAAATGTTGATATCATAAAAAAGTAAGATAATGCAGAGGCTTATTTTGGGAGGTAGGCGTGTAAAAGGGAGCAGGCTGCACAGTGTATGCTAATTATAGTGGTCAGTCCAACCAGACAACCACAGAGTCTCAAGCACTGGCTCGCAATAGGAAAGTACAGCATCTGACTTTGGGTATTGCTTCAAATGTGAGCCACCACAGTGATGTGGGGGTGGGGCACTGGGAGCTTTTCTTTGAGGAATGTTCAGAATCATAAAGAAACTCAATAAGCGCTATTAACCTTCGAAATGGCATTAACAATGGCATATAATTCAACCTTGCTTTGTGCTGCTCTCACACACACACACACACATACACACACACACACACACACACACACACACACACACACACAAAATACCTTAAAACAATTTACATGTGTCCATGAGACAGAGAAGAAAGATACAAAGGGAAAGAAAAATGAGATGTGGGTAGAAAAATTTTAAAGTGAGATTTAAAAATACATGTAAAAGCTGACAAAAAGAACTTAATATTCACGACAAAGCCCTGAGTTTAGTTTTTACACAGGGGCATGGAGATACTTTGAAGGTTAAAGACCAAAGGCTAACAAATGTGAAGCCACCTAGAGGGGCATGAAGGCAGAGCTAATCACATCACCCTGACTCAGTCCTAGTCACAGAATTCTTAGAAGGCTTTACAAGAGCAGCTAAAAATCAATCTGAACATTATGCAAGGATTTCAGAGCCTGGACTGAGGAAATGAATATAGTTGAATAGATGGAAGGGAAGATTATTTTCAAAGTCATTTACAATGTCACATATGCAAACAAAAAAGACAGAAGCAAAGAAATGCTGCCTAGCGAATCAGATAATTTGTATGTGTATGTATGTATTTACATATATATGTACTTATTTCCTTTAATAATTCACAATGGTTTCAGATCTAGCAGTCACTACATTGATATAAGTTCTGGAAATAGAATTAGGCAAGTCTGGCCCAGGTGATAATGAAATTGGCAAAGACCTTTCTTTGCTTTCTTTTCTCCTTATTCTGGTCACATACTGTCTGTGTGGATTTTGTTTTCAGGTGCTGAGTGTCCACATGTGTCCAGGTCTTCCCTGGTTATCTGTTGTAGGGCTTGTCTTCCTGCCCTCCTTATATTTGAGCCTGTCTGGTTCAGTCAGTCAGTCAGTCAGTCAGTCAGTCAGTCAGTCACTCACTCACTCACTCACTCACTCACTCACTCACTCTGTTCTTTCACACATAAAATGTAAAATACTTCCATATATATATCCTTCCTTTTTTTCCTTTATGCTTACATGCATCAGCTCATATGGACTCCCTCATCTCTTTTGTTTCACAAATTCTATGCAATTGTTAAGCTGGATGCTTTGATACATTAATCCACTAATGATATTTTTGCATATTAATATTGTTCATTTTTCTAAAGAATTACAGAAGATTGCCTTATTCTCTAATTATGATAAAATGTTAATCCTTGCTTCAGTAAAGGAGATGGTGCATATATAACCTCCAGTCATACACAGGAGGTAATCTTGATCATAGGATTAGGCCAGTGAGGATTCCTATTGGAATATAGATCTTGGAACTTGCTCTTTTACTTCTTCCACACTTGATGTGGTCAACATTTATCAAGTGTTCTTCGGTGGGGTATCCCTGATCCCGAGTCCTAATAACTCTAAGCTGTATAAGGTAGTTTGATCATGTTTATTAGGTTGAAAATTCTAGAGAATCTGACTAAAGAGCTCCAAGGGAAAAAAAAAACATATAGAAACTACAGTCATATGGGATTTTGAGGAACAAGGTAGAATGGTGAAACAGTTTAAAATCCACCAGCTTAGATGACCTCTAATATTTTTCCTAGCTTATCCAAATCTATTTATTGGGTTGTGTATCTGCATGTGTATCTGGGTATGGAGGACATCCTAGGGGTCACTCCTCAGGAGTTGTCTACCTTGTTTTTGAGACAGAGTCTCTTGCTTGCCTGGAGTTCACCACGTAGGCTAGAATGTTGCCCACAAGGCCTATATACTCACTTGTCTTTTCTTTCCAGCACTGGGACTACAGGTGTATACTACCATTCCTGGAATTTTGTGTGGATTCTGGGACTTAAACTTAGGTCTTCATGCTTTGGGGACAAGCACATTGCCAGTTAAGTTATTTCCCAAGTGTGGGTTTTGCTATGCTTCCCCATATTATTACAAATATACTTGGGATTCTGTAGGTCAACAGCATTATCAATGCAAGCTACTCTAGAATCATATTGACTGTATTTTCAGACATATCCTATCAATTCTATGGCTTAAATTCCTGCCAGAATTTCTGGAATTTAAGATCCTCCAACTATTTAATGAATATTTTATATCTTAGAGAGACAAAACACTTTACAAGAAGAGACTGACATTCCTGTTGACCTGAGGAGAGATCCTCATATAGGAGAATGTGGATTGTGGTTTTAGAAGCTCAGGGGCTTGTTTGACAGAAGATTGGCCTCACGTTTCTCTATGTGCTGGTTGGGCTGAGTGCTCATCTTCTGGAAGTTTCTTTTATATTGGAGGTGGATAGTTTCTGATGTTGTCTTGGATTTGCCTTAAAGTCTTTCCCCCTCCCATGTCTTTCTTGTACTTCCTGTGTGTTAGCCCTTAAACCATCTCTCATTCTCTGCTTTGTAGCAGAGTCTCTCTAAATTCTAAGACAACCTGATTCCCCCCCCCCCCATGGCATTCACAGCCTGTGCTTCTTCCAAACAACAGCTTCTTTAAGAACACTTGCGAGTCCTTCGGATTAGTTCTGGGAAAACAAATCTGTATAAATACCCACTGTCATAATCTTAACTGCCCCCTCAGCGTCTTTCTATTTTTCTCCAAGGCAGAGAAATAGTCAGTTGGTTTTTCCTTTGGCACAGAGTGTATTGTCAGATACCCAAATGACTCCAGGATGCTCCAGTTCTCACTTTGTGGGGGATAATTCCTAGATCCGGGGAGCTTGGCAAACCCCTCCAGTTTATATTTACTTGCTTGGATACAGCAGCACACAGCGAATCAAGCTCGGAAACAGCTCTGGGCTTCTCATAGTTCCCTGAGGTAATTATGCAAAGTAAACTCTAATAAAGATCATGGGTTATACACATAAGAGCAGCTTAAATCCATGCTTCATTTAAGCTCATTGTGATGAGCGGATATTTGGCTGTTTGTTGCCTTTTCTCTGTGGGCCAAAAGATTGGCATTTATTTCAGGAGAGCATAATTTGTTCTTCAAGGGAAGACAGTTAAATGCTAAACAAAATTGCATTCTAAGGGATGACAAGGGAGTTATGTCTTGGATTCATTCCCCCTCCTGCATCCCCTCCCCATGCTGTGTGTGTTTTTCAATGTACAATTCTTAAGAGCTGAGAGGTGAGAAGGTTCTCACAAGGGACATGTCTGTGGTAAGAAACCATGCATCCTCTACCTGTGATGTATGACTAGGATTTCTCTGAGGTTACCAGGATACTGCATAGTGTTCTTAAAAGAAGCGTAGTTCAAACTTACCACACTGATAAAAAGATTAGGAAATAACGTAATTTGATGTAATTTTGCAATTTGATGGTCAGACTAACTGTATTGTTAAAGGACTTCAAAGGCTTATCCTTGAATGTCCATTGTCCCCCCTAGTTCCTTTCATTGTCAGGCAAAATGACTATGCATGTAAGATTGAGTCCTGTCTATGCTCTGGGTTCATGTTGTGAAAGACAGGGACTGTGTATCAGTAGCCATCCTTATCTGTACCAGCAGGTGGAGTTTGCAACCCTGCCACACACACAAGTGGAGTGAAAATTAGACTCAACTTCTGACATGCCACAGAAACAGCTTCAAGCTATGACATCTGATTGGCACCCTCTGTCCTAATCTCTCCCAGGTGTCAGGCAATGCCAGTTAAGCTCTAGCTTTATTTATTTTCATACTCCAGAGGCAAGCTATGAATCAGAACTCATTATCATTTCTGATAGCCAAACTCAGGTGCCTATTTTTCTAAAAATAGGAGAGAGTGACTATGAAATGCCATCTTTTGGACACCGCACTGCCATTGAAAGAATGAACTCAAAGAAGCTGAGGTTCCTGTCATTGGGCCTGCATGAGACAGTCAGCCATGGATGAGGGGAGAGCCCATGAAACTCCACCTGCTAAACTCTTGGCCTAGGACAGATTCTGGGAGAGGGAGAGTTATGGTCTCTAGTTGTGTACCCACAGGTGCATGCATGAGGCTCTAGTGGATAGTTCCAAATCCAGGCACACAGACAGCCATGTTTATGCTTAGGAAGTCACAAAACAAAACAAAAAGACATGAATGTGGGAAAGAGAGTCTTAGGGAGGAAGCCGGACTGACAGAGGTTAGAGAGAGATGTGAGACAATGGGTGGGAGATGGTAACCAGAATACATTTTATACATGTAAGAAATTGTCAAAGAACAAACAATTTAGTATTAATGACGACTCAGGACTCTTAGCACTCTGATTTAGTGTCACATGGGATTCACTTTTTAAGCATTTTATAGGGGAATCATCTCAATACATTTTCAGTCCTTCCATGTGTTTCTCAACTTTACAATAGGACTACAGTGTTCTGGGTTCAGCTAACAGGTAGAGAGAGAACAGAGAAAGATACTGGAAGTGATCCCATCACTCTGCTGGGGAAGTGCTTTGTACACATTACCATTTAGGTCAAGACAACTAAGACATGTTGGCTTGGCATCTAACTCTTGGAAGCAATGTAAATGGAGCCAGGATCTTTGGTGGACAGCCAGCCTTCCCTGCCATGTTAGGTGATGTGTAGAGGTGTACATTTGCAAGAAAGGTTGGTATAATGCATGTCAAAGAGTCCAGAAATAGTTTCACAGCTGCAAACTTGGAAACAGCATGTGAGTCTGAGTTCTGGAAAGCTTTGTGTCCATTGGAACTAGTTTTGATGCATTTGGGCAGTTTATATGACTGGGCTTGATTTGGTATTAAGTTTAACCTTCCAAGCTGGGTCCTGCCAGAAAGCCTGCTTGTCACTTGATACCTGGTATCTGGAGTGCCAGATTACAGACTTTGACTTTGTACCTGCTGGCTGGGATCCTCTCCAAAGCTGGTAGAGTCCCCGGAACCATCACACTGAGAGGGAATGTGAGCACAGCCAGTTCTTTGAGACTTGTGCCAGGAATCTCTATCAATTTCTGATGCAAGATTCCTTTTGGTACTCCTCCATTTACAATGAGCTCTAATGCGCTGGTACACCTAGCTGATTTATTTACTGGGTGGCTCTCACAGATGGTAAAGATAATCTGCTTCATATCTCTAACCGATTACCAGGTTGCTGCCTGCACCGCGTGCATCAGCTGATCCTCACTAAGGGAGAGCTTCATTTTCTAGACTCTCTTTTTCGCTTTCCTGGCTGCTCTAATCTAGCTTCAGCCTCATTAAGTGTCTAATCCTAGAAATTGGATGTAAAACTGGCTTAGTCATTTCCTACTTTATGTCCCCTCTTTCTTTATTGTTAATGCTTTTCTAGTTCTTAGTCACCAATTCTTAGTACCCATAACTGACCATAAACCCACAATCCTACTAATTCCAGAGCTCAATGGTACCTTGCAAGCATTTATGTTCACCAACTTTTGGTTCCTATCTTTCAGAAGTCCAGACAGATCCTTATAGTGATAGCCTAGGGACACACATCTGAAGTTGTATCACTCAACATGGAGAAGAGGCTCAGGCTTATCTGAGAAATGTAGCATGTCATAGAAACTCAGCATCTCACTATTCCCAATGTGACAATCATAGAAGGTAGATGAATCAAGTTCATTTTACCTTTTCACATACCTGAGCTCCCCAGTTGGGTGGCATTAACAAGTGTAAGCGGCTGGATGAATAATTGATATTTCTCCTATCTTGTGAAAAAGAAGGCAAAAATGAATGAAGCAACGTAAGTTATCATAGCCAAATTGCTATTAGGCAGTTAATTTGTAAACACACAAAAATCAGAGGCTCTGATGAATGTATAAAGAAATTATCCGTGAAAGAGTTATTTCTTCTTTGGATGGCTATGCGGCAAGGCAGGACACTACCTGAAAGCTATTCACCCTGTGGCTAGGGGCCAGGGAGATGGTTAAAGTATTATGCTGCTTGCACCTTGTTCCTCCCTGCTCCCCTGAAACACTATTTTGTTTTTCTCTCACGAAGAACACTGTTGCAGAAGAAAGTTGGCACTTCCTAGGAAGCAAGACTCTGTTATAGGCTTTAATACACTAAGCACGAGTGTGGGCCCTGGGTAAATCCTTTGGCATCTGGATCTGAGTTGGTTTAATATAAGTAAATAAACAAATGCTCAAAGTAGCAATGATGCTAAAAAGAGCAGCCCTAGGTGACAAGGTCTCCTCAGGACCTTTAGGCGCCTTCTGTATCAGTGATGAGGCCGCTCTGGCTGAGACGCTGAGTATCCCTAAGTGACTCTTAGCAGTTGTACTGTCAAGCACATTGAATCCCGCCTTCTCATGCTTTAGATTTTGCTATCAATGTGCAGAATTTGCATGAATTTATCTAAAGTCATGCTCTCCTTTCTACCACAGCATTTACCACTCCACAGGCTGATCCATGCTTTTCAAGAGATTGGGGGGTATTTTTATTTTGTAACTCCCCTTTCAAAATACTTTGTGAATGTTGTGTGTGTGTGTGTGTGTGTGTGTGTGTGTGTGTGTATCTGCATATGTATTCATGCATGTGAGTATGGGCTTATGTGTATAGCATAGCTCACGTGTGGAGGTAAACGGGCAACTCCGGGTGTTATTACTTGCCTCCAACCATGCTTTGGACAAGTTCTCTTTTTGTCTGCCACTGCTATCGGGGCCAGGCTAGCTGGCTTGTGAACTTCCAGAGATGCTCCTGTCCCACTCCCTCTCTTGCCATCAAGTGACGGGGTTACAGACATATGCTACCATGTCCATCTTTCTGTGGGGTCTGGAGATCTGAATTCAGGTCTTCCTGGGCAGCAAGTGCTCTCTGTTCACTGAGCCGCCTCCCTGACCCCATTTTGTGTTTGTTTTTGACTAAGTGGATGCTTCATTGAACTCTGTGTTATAATGTCTAGCGATGTCATTAAACAAGAAAGAAGTAATAGAACTAATATTTATTGAGCAGCTACTTTCTACCAGGTACTATACTTGTGTAGTATTTCAATTAATGCTGTTTGAGGAAACCGATACCGTAATCATACATGTGAATGGACCAATAGTCTATAAATAGACGTTATGTACTTGATGAAACCATAGGTAGAAGACAGTCTCTAATGTCCATTTCTGGAACTTTTCTCTCTTCAGACTTTGTTCCCCAAATTTTATAAGAACTCAAGGCACTATCATGCCTGTACTTGCTAAAAGGAATTGAGCAATAAATACTGTCAATGCAGTGAACAAAAATTCATTTTGAAACTAGGACATGGCTATATGCCTTTCCTTGTTTCCGTGAACAAAACACTGACTGATTTCAAGGACACCCCTTTGTGCCCATAAAATTTTGCTAGGTAACCTGCTAACTCCTTGATTCCAAGTTACCTCCCTCTTCCCAGCACAAAGCAACCTTTTCTACTTTTCACGTTCTCACAGTATAATAAAGATAGGTGTTGATTTTGCTGTTGAAGATGGCCACGTTTTAGCAGTGCATAGGAACACATGCTGCGATTTACATTTGAAAGCAACTAAGGACTAGAAACATGGATTATTTACCTGTGAGGGAACTACCAATGCTAATATTCCCATCTGTCACAAAAAGGTGTAAGTGTACTTAGACTAATGCAAATTCTAAATACTAAACATCATAATATATAGAGCTAGAAAATCCGTGTGCCACATATACAAATGTGTGGGTATTTATAAGTATACAAATTCTAAAAATTAAATACAATATAAACAGTGGGCATGTGCTACACATTCAATTACAGTCCCACAGTTTTTAATACTTCATATATAGTCCATGTATCACTTACACTTCCTCTCTAAGATTGCAGGGAGCTAGGATGCAGTAACACGATACAGCACAACCACTGTCATCATAAGATATGAAAAGCAGCAGGAGATAAGTAGTCTTGTTATTGACTGCAGTAAAGCAGAGTGACCCTGGACTTCAGATCTTATTGACTTAACTACTTCATTGCATATGGACAGTGTCAGAAGGCCATTGTGGAACAATCATTTGCTTTAAGAATGTTGTTTCCTTCTGAGGCATGCCTCCAACCTTATCAGAATGTCAGAACAGAAGTCCTGGCAGTCACATTTGTTGTCTGGCAGGAAACCCATCTGTAAGCCAGTGATAGGGGGATCTGGCATCTGTGGAATGTGATTTTATTTTACAGAGAATAAAGAAGCTGTATCCTTGGAAATGACAAGTGCTGAATTTGTCTGATAGGGGACTGTGACTGTTGTGCCTTTCCTCTTAATCAGTGTCTGCCAGAACCAAGAAAGGGTCTGTTTCCTATAATTTAGCTAAAGAGAACTGGGGGCCAAGTTGGGATCACAAACAGATTTAAACCAGGGATTCTAAACCTTTTGCTACCTTATGCCCTCCCTAGGCAGTTAGACCTGTGGATGCTTTCTCAGTGTATTTTAAATGGATGAAATGGGACATCTAAGTGTATAGGGAAGCTACTATCTTGAAATACAACTATAATATGTATAAAATAAATTTATATTAAGTAAATATAAGAATTCATTGATTGATTAGGCACTGAAGAGTATGAAATACCACTTTAAGATCTGCATGATTATTAGTCCTTAAAAATAAGTGATTTCTCCCAGCCAAACTTCCATATAATAACACCTCTATAATTTGTTACCTAAATTTATAATTGAAAGGACTTCTAATTTGCACCCAAAAGATAAGGAAAATGTAACTTTTTGCATTCTTAAGCTCAAACTCCAAATTCCCATCTACAGATTCTTTGGGACACCTATGTACACAAGGCTATGACAATCTGCTTCCAAATTGTCCCCTTGACCATGGTAGCCAATCCATTTGGGGACACTTAAAGACACAAAGAAGAACCCAATTGTACACACTAGCAGAATCCATAAGATGAAGTTAGAAACTTCACACCATTTAACTTCTTTGAGAGATTTTTTCACACTCTAATATTGTCTACATAAAGAAATACCTAATTGCATTTCAGTATTCTGTTTGTTGCACTTCAGTTTCTTTATAATTTGAAGTATAAAAATTGCTTCACAATTCCAATTAAATCATTCTTGCTGTTTCCCCACTTGTATAGCTATTTATCTGCGCTCTTGCTGGTAGACATGTCAGGATCATTTTATCAATAGTTGGCAATCATTGCCTCAGAGTGAAGATTTGGGAGATGGTATTTCTTGAGTGAGAGGCTAGAGTCTGTTCTTTAGACATTTGGCACTGAAGGAAAAGAGGCGCACGACTGCAGCTTTGGAATTCAAGGGGAGATGGATGCACATTCACGGACAGGGAGAGAAGCAACGAAGGGAGAAATACTGAAGTTCCAAGTACAGAAGTGATGAATGTCGAAACACATGCTGAGAGCGGGCAGAGCAGTCATCTGGATCAGTCCATCTCGCCTGTAAGGTTTATATACTACTTGGCCATATAGATACATAAAAAAGACATACAAATACTTACTGGAAATAAATCATAAAGAAATTTCTCTTTAAACGATTCTTTGGTATTTATGTAATTTTCTGATTTATTAAAATGTAAGCAATGTTGAAGACCAATGAGTGAATTTTTACTTTTACACAAAGTATTAAAACTTTATCTCAGTATTTGATCCTGTGAGCATCTTCAATCTTTGTGAGAGTTGGTCCATATTTTGCTCATGCAGTTGTTACTGGTAAGAAGAATGTTGGTTAGTCTAAATACACAGTGCAAAATAGCAGAAATACACTTAAGGGCCATTTCAGAAATGGTTGGAAGTTATATACCAATCCCAAGCCAAAATTTACCTAATGGTTTTCAAAGAAGTTCAAGGCAATAATTCAAATTGCCATTTTTAAAATGAAACACTCAAATATAATGCAGTCTACATGTATACTAATTCAGAAGGAATGATGGTAGGAAAATATTTAAAAAAACCTTTGTTTGCTATGATAAAAATATTAAGAATCTTCTTTTGCTATAATTAAGCCATTGTTTTATAGAAGCAGGAAATTTTGTATGTACAGTAAAAACACTGCAATTTGCACTCTGTTATAGCTTTGATCTGAGCCAAAGCATTTTGATTTTGTCAGCATCCAGTTCAGAATCACGACTTCTGTGTAGCTTTATGATGTAGCACAGGCAATACTTCCAGAAACACCTTGGACTCATGTATTTGATTTTGAATTTGTTTTTCATTGTCATATGCTCAGAAAACTTTTACTGTTGCCATGTTTGCTTGTTTGTTTATCTGAACCATACATTCAGTTATATAACTCACAGTTTAAGAAATTGTGATCCACAGAGGGGTGTGTGTGTGTGTGTGTGTGTGAGAGAGAGAGAGAGAGAGAGAGAGAGAGAGAGAGAGAGAGAGAGAGAGAGAGAGAGAGAGAGAGAGAGAGAGAGAGAGAGAGAGAGCGAGCTCTAATGTAATGTTGCCCAGTGACTAATGCTTGGGTGCTGGACCTGTGTCTGCGCATCCTGTTTTTGGCTTTCTTTGGGTTATACGTTTTCTCTCAAGGTCATGAGTTCATTGAATATGCTTGTAGTCATCAGACCATACACTGTTTACTCAGGACCCAGGCAAGCTCTTGGCCAAGCCCAGGGGTTATAATGCTCCCCCTCCTTTTTTTTTTTTTTTTTTTTTTTTTTTTTTTTTTTTTTTTTTTTTTTTAGCACCATCTCACTGTTGTGTGTACATGTGGGAGCCTGAGGCTTAGCCAAAGGATTGTACTTTGGGAGAGTGTAGATGTGACTCATGGGTTGGGTGGCTGGAAGTGTGAACACAAGGCCTCTTGTGGCCGAGGCTGGAGATGGATTGAGATGCAAATTGGAACAGGGCAAGAGATGGGTCCTTGGGTCTTTGTAGATGCTCTTTTTTCCCTGCTATGTTATGCCACTTGGAGGAGTCTGAGTTTCCTCAATTTGAACTTGATCTGTGGAATCATCATGAAGTTGTAAATATTAAGGTAGAAGCATAGAGTATATTTAGCTGTCTTGATAATTGCAGATAATATAAAATGTGAAAATAAATCTTGATTTTGTCTCTTGACCTGAGGCCCCACAAATGGAGGCTTGACTTTTGCACTCTGTGAAAGATACAACAGTTTGAAGAGAGAATGTGAAGAGTTTGTGCTTGATTGCCTGGTTGCTCTCAGCATTTTAGGGATGATTCTTTTCTGAGTAAGGCACAGGCTGGAGAAGGGTGAAAGGAGAGATCAGCCATGAAGGGGACTTCTGTGAGGTACTTGCATGGAAAGCAATGGAGGGATATGAAGGGTCAGGGAGGGCATCAGACAGAAGACAAGACAGACTGCCATGTGGCTGTCTGTGGTGATGACCCTGGTAGGGAGTGGTAGCACAATACAGTTATCATGACTCACTCATTTATCCTTCTGTAGTGAGAACCTATGTGTGCTGAGACAGCAATAGTTGTAGTGCAGGGGCAGAATAGTGCATGCAACTGACAAAGCTTTGCTCCCCTTAACTTCATTTGTCTGTCTCAGAATTACTAGAAGCAATACAACTTTTCTCATGGGATACAGAACATGGCTAGAAATCAAGACACATGTACCTTTTACTAAGTAAATAATCTTTCTCTAAATGTTATATTCTGGTAAATGTCATAAGTGACTAAACCATGTTTTGTAATGTATGGGTGTAGTCACTATTTATGGTCTGTTTTAAAAATCTTTCACCCCAAGTTATCTTTAAGCATCATGTTTTCCCAATTTCTCCTATTTGGATTGACTCAGAAGCAAATTAAAGAAAATCCTCCTACAAAGTTTCTACTATTGTCTTCATGACTAATACTCCCCTCCAACTGTAGCTAAGAGCTTGAGTGTAACTGCGTCATAGGGTGTTTGTTCATGTATAAGAAGGCATGGCTATAACTGGCCTATTTTACTCTTTAATATTATAACTCACATTCCAAACACAAACATGGTAGATGCCAGAAGCTGCAGTGTTACCTGGTGTCTTTCAAATAGCCTTCAATTATGTAATTTAATAGAGGTTTTGTCTTGATATTTAGTGCTGTGGTATCATGATGATGGAGCTGAGACAAAGCAGTTTGATGACTCTTAGGTGGTGATTTTCAGAGAGTATATTATCAGTACCAATGATTCAGAGAATGACCGGAAGTTGAAAGCCATTTCTTAAAACTTAATTCAAAATTTTTAAGTGATCTAGAGAGATGCTGGGCTTCGACACTTGTTGTGTGCCCTTAGTGGTTTTTTTCTTTTTTTACACAATTTTTTTCTTTCCTTTTACATACTAACCCCTGTTCTGCCTCCCTCCCCTTCTCCTGCTCCCCCCCACCTACCCCCATTTTACCCCCATCCCCTCCTCATAGAGGGTAAAGCCTCCCTGGGGTAGTCAACACAGTCTGGCATACCAAGTTGGGGCCAGACCTAGCCCCTCCTCCTTGCATCAAGGCTGAGTAAGGCATCATACCATAGGGATTTTAATTTCTTCATGTATAAAATAGGAGTAGTAATATCTGTCATAGAGATTTGTAAAATCTGTGTTGTTGATGGGTTTAAAGTATCTTCTATGCTGCTCTGTGGTGACTTGATTGAATATGTATATTGTCGTTCACATAGCCACTATTGAGTCAACAGGTTTTCGTTGGGAACTTACCAAGTGATAGTTACCAGTTGTATATCTCACAATTCAACAGTTAACAGGGGTCTTGACCTCATACAGCCCATGTGTAGCAATCCCATTTATTGTTTCTATTGGTGATATATTTAGTACAATGATGTTTCACTATTTTCTGAAGTTATGAATTTGAATATTTTCTAAATATAAACATTGAGAGGTTTATTAGAAGCTGGCTATGTAGCTGATGCCTGCAATCTCATTTAATCTGGGCGGCGAGACAGGAAGATTTCAGGTTTCAGGTCATCTCAGCCAATGTAATGGGACCTTTCTTTCTCAAAACAAAGTAAAAACAAGTGAGTTACATATCATTTAAAAACTGGTCATTATTTATTGTACTGAATTATGTTTCCTGAAATATTTAATCCCTTATCAGATGTGTGATGCAATTCTATTCTCTTGCCATTTGCTGACTTTGATGTAATTCTCTCTCTCTCTCTCTCTCTCTCTCTCTCTCTCTCTCTCTCTCTCTCCTTCTTGTTGCCTATGATTTTGGTTTTCTATCAAATTCACTATTGTCTATAACAGTGTTGTGAGGATTTTTCCACTACTCTTTCTTCTAGGAATTTTACATTTTCTAGTCTTACATTTAATTTTTAGTAAAAAGCATTCAACTCAAGGACACTTTCCTTTGCCCTGCCCTTGGTATCTTTGCTGATGAACAGTTTATCTACTGTCTGGAACTTACAGCCTTTCCACTTTGTTCCACTGGCCTGTAAGTGTTGTCTTTTTAGTTTTGTAAAATCGCCGTGTGTACTTTGATGGAAATTTCAGTGACTCAGGTTGGGTACTATTGATGGGTTAAAGCTGTCTAGACTGTGATTATGAGGAGTCTTTCAACTCACATTTTGTAGAGTTTCCCTCATCAATATTTTTGTTTTTATTACATATTTTATTACTTTCTTCTTTAAAAAGTAATACATTTCTTTAATTTCAAATATTTTCCTCTTTTTTGGTGTTAAATGAGGTTGTTTCCCTCATTTTATATGTTTCTGCTTTTAAAATTTTAATTCCTTCTTTTTGATACACACTTCTATCAGTTTTTCACAGACACATCACATGATTGTAAGTGCCTTTTGAAATGCTTTTGAGAATTACTCTTTTAGGTTCCGAAGTTATCTAACTTTGATTTATTATATTTTAGTTTAAAAATAGTCTTATATTAAAGGTTCACCTATATTTATTTATTACTCTGTCTAGAACAGTTTTTTTTTTTATCATTTAGTTAAATGATTTAGGCAAGTACTCACTGTGGAGAATAATTTTTTTCCATTTCATGTATATGAAACTTAGGTTACAGATAGACTATGCAAGCTTCATCTCCTCCAATACTTCTGGAACAATAAATGACAGCGATTTTAGTAATTTCCTCTAATATAGTTAAATCACACTGTTGCTTCAGGGACTTTATATGTTAGAGTCCTTAAGGAAATGTAGCTATTTCTCTTTCCCAGACACTTGCTGTTTGGAGTACAAATGTGCTCTGTGGACTTGATATTAGAAAGTTTAAGAAATCTTAGAGAAACTGGTTAGTCTACCCATATTAGTGGGATACTCATATAGCATATTTTATTTTTACAACAATCACCTCAGTCCTGAAGGTCATCTTTAAGGGATGAAGTAAATGCTATTCTTAGTTGGAAAGTTGGTATAGCAGTAAATACTCACAGCTTATTAGGAAAAAAACAACCACCCTATTTAAAAGGGAAAAATGTCCTACTCTTAGAAGACATGAGGTGTGAAGCTGGTGTCTGCAGTGCTTACTTGCAGAAGTTGTTGCAATGATAAACCCCCGCTGCAGTGATTTGCTGACATCAGGGGTGCTGTTTGCAAATAGAGAAAGTTTGTCCTGTAAAGAGGCTATGTGCTGCATGTTCGAGACAGAACTGAAAAATTTTAGCTCAACTTCATTAAAACAAACAAAACAAAACAAAACAAAAACAAACAAACAAAACAAAACAAAACAAAAAACTTGGGAAGAAAGTGATATAATACTTTTGAAGAAATACAGAAGTTTCAACTTCATCATATTATAGGATTTAAGAAAGCTGAGATTAACATGATTTGAAAATGATGACCGTCTCCTACTTTTGGTTGTTTGATACTTCTCCTTACTTTTTAAAAAATAGAATTGTGTGTGTGTGTGTGTCTGTCTGCTGCAGAGGCCAGGAAAGGGAATCAGTTCCTCTGAGTCTAGAGTCACAGGTAGTTGTGTGCCACCTGACATGGGTGCTTGGATTTGAACTCAGGTCTGCTGGAAGAACAACAAATGTTCTTAACTGCTGTGCCATCTCTTCAGCTACTACTAACTTAAAATGGAGGGACCAGGACCTGTCTTCTTCTGCTGCTTAAATACAAAAATAAAAATAAAAATTTTTTTTTTATATCTTATGTGTGAGTGCCTGAATGTATGTATGTGCACACTGTATTGTTGCTGGAGTTTTCTTCAGTCCCACTCTGGCCCGCAGCCACTCAGACCCAAGTAAACACACAGAGGCTTATATTAATTAAAATTGTTTGGCCTAAACACCCTAATTGTCGTGCTAGAAACCCCATCCAATAACTGAGGGAACTGGATGCAGATATCCACGGTCAGGCCCCGGGTGGAGCTCCGGGAGTCCAACTGGGGAGAAGGAGGAGGGTTTATGTGAGCAAGAGTTGTTGGGACCAGGGATGGATGGAATACAGGGACGAGTGGCCAAACGAATGGAAACACAGGAACTGTGAACCAATGGCTGAGTGGCCCCCAACTGGATCAGGCCCTCTGAATGGGTGAGACAGTTGATTGGCTTGATCTGTTTGGGAGGCATCCAGGCAGTTGGACCGGGTCCT
>CABHPR010147850.1:0-26076 GCA_902168415.1 Peromyscus melanophrys | reverse complement strand
ACACACACACACACACACACACACACACACACACACACACACACACACACTCACATCTGGCTCTCAAGGGAAGTGGTTTAACTAGAAAATACTTCAGCAAAATACCAAGAACAATGATGCTCTATTTTTCAAAATTCTTCGCTTTCAGGCTATCTTCTGGATTACTTTAACTTCCCTCTCTTTCCTCATTGCGATTTTGTATAATGTTGCAAAAAGTAACAGTCTGTCCCATAGTGAATATCACCTTGTAGCTAACTTGTTACCTATCGGATTGCTACCATACAATTAGCTGTAGTAGTAATTATATCACATGTAGACCAATAGCCTGGAGTCATTTTGAGAGTCTTCCTTTCATTTTTCTGAAAACTATAAAACTGGGCAAATGAACTTTTGGAGTTGTTGCGGTCTAGGGTCATAGATGCCTTTATTATATCATGGTCACAGCACCAATTTCTGAACTATTTTTCTTGGTGGGGATGTCTGTAGTCATGGGACAACCAGAAGAATCCCTTAGGACTGAATGCTGAATCCAGTAATGACTGTGAACAAAAGGTTTTGTCCCTGTTCAAAACTTCATATGACTATTTTAAGTCAAAAGCCCGCAGAAGTCAGGGCTCACTGTTTATGATGCACTTAGTATCCTGCTATAATAAATAGTCTTTTGGATAAAGATAATAAATCTCGTCTTGCTTATATGACAGGTGTTGGGGATTATGTTAGATTCTGCTATCCCCTTAAGAGGAAGCTCAGATGGCATGGGTTACAGAAAAGGGAGAAGATAAAATCCTTAGATTTGCACCTACTCCTTTGTGAGCCAGGCCTAAGGGAACCATCCCAGCTGTAGTGCTCAAGAGGAGGCTGGGGAGGAGCTGGGATCTGAGTGAAAGAGGTGTGTTTATAAATTCTAAGTTTTAAGTACAGTGTAGCCCTGAAATGTACTGGATTTGTTTGTTGTACCATGACCAGCACGTCCACACTGTTCTCAGGACAACTGCTCTACAGACACACACTGTTAGAGGTTATGTACATTGTAGAAAGACCTCAGAGCACCTGAGGCTACTATGAGGCTGGGATTATCACTGGTTCCTTGACTCTGAGTCAGTTCTCTTGAGTTTGGGGCATTTAACTAACACTTTGACAATTATCTCTAGGCAATATTAGAAAACTGACTAATTTGAATGCAAGATGTGCTTCTAAAAAGATTCTGGATTAGTTGAGTTTATTTGCCAGCCCACACTTAAGCTCTGTTTTTTTGTTTGTTTTCCCTTTGAGACAGTGTCTCACAATGTCCCAATGTATTCTTGTTTAGTCTTGGGCTTGCCTCATCCTCCCAAGTGCTGGGCTTAAATACCTTCACCATCATACTTTGCCCAAGTCCTTTTTATTTATTGGGAAGATAGTCAAGTGTTTCTTGAAGCTTCAGGTGGAAGAACCTTACTATTTCTTCACAAAATGCAGCTAAGGCATCTCAGAAATAAACTTCAGATCACTGAGTAGAAATTATAGATAGGAAGATTTCAGCCAAACGTAAGAGTTTTCTCTTACCATGGGGCAGTCTAGCAATCAGATTATTTAGAGCATTGGCTACCATTAGAGTACTTCCATATTGAACCAAATGACCTTGCTCACTGAGTATGACTCTTAAACCAATTTTTACTGAGATTTCCTTGATTGGGGCGGGGGACACAAACACTTTACAAAATTTGAGGGAGACATTTCTAGAATATTTTCTCATTTCTTGCTTCTCTAAGAATGGTCTACTGGGGCTCCAATCCTCACTCTCTAACACCTGCTGAATCTCTGCCTTCATTTCAGAAGGATTCTCCAGGATAGGGGAGGGGAAGGCTCTGATTGGCAGGTTAAATGTGTATAGATTTATCCATGATTCCATATGCAATCTAGGATCACTTGGGAAGAAAGTTTCAGTGAGGAGCTGTCTAGATCAGATTGAGCAGAGTGTAAGTCTGAGAGGTTGCCTTGATTATACTGATTTCTGTGCAAAGGCCAGTCTGTTGTGGGTGGCACAAATGTAGAAGATTCACATTTATGAAGGACCCTTCCAAACCGAGGAGAGAGTAGAGACACTGAGATCATTAGGAAGCTGTATAAGCAAACCCAAAAAACAAATCTTCTGTCTTAACACCTTTTGTCCTTTTGTATATTGGCAAACATATAGCGCTGGGCAAGACGCATAGACGCTAAATCTATTCTTGCTCTCCTTACGTCATCTTCAACCATTTCTATGTTGATTACAGATGAGACATAGAGCAAGAAGTGACCTTAAGGAAATCAACCTCTAGCTTCACAGAGTGCCAGGGTCAGAGCTATATCACATGTTGTCCTAGCATCATTTAGGTTGCTGTGAGAATACACCCTAACAAAAAGCAACTTAGGGGGAGAAAGGATTTATCTAGTTCTTCCACTCTACCTTGATGACAGAAACTTCAAGGCTGATCTTTAGTTCTATAGTCTTAGACCAAACAGTTAGTTGTGTTACTATGCCCTGCTTCTGCCCTCTCTGAGGGTTTGTTTCGCTCCCAGAGGAAATGTTGAGCCTCCCTGAGATTGATTTAGGAAACACGGTACAAGTTCATCTGGATTTCAGTCTAGTGTTAAGAAAACCTCAATTGCTTCCCCTCATGAGTGACTTTATTGAAGACAGGAAATTTCCTGGCCATTTGTCACCTCTCAAATCCAACTTCCCTCCTTTCTAGTCTCTTTTTATCCTCTACTGAATGGGACCATGAGAAGAGAAGTAGTTCATGAGAACTGATCTGACCCAATGGTAAGTTTACCATAATATTTTTGCCTGGCACTGTCATTGGGAATTTTGAACTTGAAACTGAGATGGTAATATCCTGAAAACCAAGACTGAGCCCCTGTACTTACTTAGGATAAAGTAGACTTTTTATTTATTACTCTTTTCATTGGGAATCAGAATTGAAGAGTAAGCTGATGGATTTTTAAACTCTGGGCTATGTTACACCTGTACTTTCAAAGTATCCAGTGCAGATGGTTATTTTCCATATTGTAAACCTACCTATATCAGTCAAAAACATTTTTGAGCACTCAATATGGGCACTGAGGGAATAATGGAAGAAATAACCCACGTCCATGCTTCTTAGATGTCAGAGCTATACTAGTGCCATAAAACCAACTGTAAAGCTATGGTTTGTAGTCAGAAGTTTTCCTGTGTCCTGCCCAGTCCTGTGGTTGCTTAGACCCAAATAAACACACAGAAGCTTATATTATTTTCAAACTATGGCCATGGCAGGCTTTATGCTAGCTAGCTCTTATATCTTAAATTAACCCATTATTCTTATCTATGTTTAGCAGTGTGGCTTGGTACCTTTTCTCAGTTCTGCCTTGTCATCTTGCTTCCTCTGTGTCTGGCTGGCAACTCCTGACTCAGTCCTTCCTCTTCCCAGAATTCTTCTTGTCTGCTTGCTCTGCTTGTACTTCCTGCCTGGCTACTGGCCAATCAGCATTTTATTTATCAACCAATCAGAGCAACACATATTCACAGAATACAACATCCCACAGCAATGGTTTGCATCTGAAATGTGCTGTTCAGTTCAGGCTCATGTGTTTGAACACCAGTTCATTGTCTGTGGAGGGTTGTAGAACCCTATGACGTGGGCCCTGGGTGGCAGAGGTGGGTCACTAGAGTTTTTTTTTTTTTCTTAGGGTTTTAGCCTAGCCTCATTTCTGTCCTGGTCTTTGCTTCATGGTCTGTCAGTAGATGATGAACTCTAGCCTTGTGCTTTCACTACCATGAATTCTACCTTGCCTTCAGTGCCGTGATGGACCCTACCCTTTAAATCTACAATGCAAAATAAACCTCTTACAGTCCAATCTGGGAAACAGAGTTCTTCCATGGCCACTCTGAGCAATGTCATGAGACCCTGTCTCAAGAAGGAAAGAAAAGGCTGGGGATATAACTCAAGAGAATGATGCTTGCCTAGCATGGAGGAGCTCCTGGATTCAACCCCCAGCACCAGACTAGATAAGTAAGTGGTTAATGAAGTGGATAAGTAATCAGTACATAACTCCTCCCCTGTTGCTTCTTTCAGGTATTTGATCATAGAGAAGAGAAAAATGAAGAAACACAATGATGTCTAAGCACACTGCCAAGTCTGTACAATTTTTAAAGTGGAACTATTATGCATTTTAAACATAAAAGTAGACTTTGATGAAACAATATTTCACATACAGAGAGGCCTGAGGCTAAAATGAACAAAACATCTGATCTCTGTAATCGTATAATCTGATGGGTTGGGGAATGATTGCCGTTCATGAAAGATGGAATTGTGAAGACAAATGAGAAAGCCAGTTACAAATCAATATGCAAAACAGTCAGTGCATCAATCAGAAGCCCTCATAACTTAGTGCTCCAGGAAAAACCCCCGCACACTGGAGATAAGCAATGAGAATGAAAAATAAAGCCATGCATATTTACCTAATGTGCTGATCTAAAGACAAGGGAATTGAAGTCTAAGGTTATAGAAAGATACTCAGCCTTCAGAACACAAAATCTACCTAAAAGGAAACTATATTTATGTGTGCATATTTACATGTATATAACCTGTGTGTGATTCTGTGTTCAAAGGCCAAGCATTTTTTTCTATGCAAAAAAAAATGTGTCAAACAGTAATAATTTTGTTTCTGAAACATTAAGGCCAAGTGATTTGCATTCATCCATTGTGAAATGAAAATGGAACTTGTCAACTCTTCATGACTAGGGCATAAATCTTTATGCCACCTACATGGCAATGATATACAATGCCATGTCAAGTTAATAACGTCTAGTGGTGGGCAGATGTAAATAGAAAAGTTGACAATGCAGAAGAAAAGCCCTTATGGACTTCCAGGTAAAAAATGTGGAAATTGGAATATAGGTTAAAGCTTTACAGTTACATAACCAATACTCTGTTTTGTATAGTATGAAATAAAATTTGAAGTGGTGATTTGTCACCAGGCATAGTGGAGAATGCTAGTTTGTTTCTGAAGAGATGCAAAAGTTTTCTGAAGAGATCAGAGGAAACAGCTCTATTCAAACTTGTTTTTAAGAAGCCTGAAGCAACTAGTAAAGGCATCCAAGTAAGAATGTGTTTCATTTCCTAATAAATATTTGGGAAGTGAACAGAAGCTTATATAACTGAAGAAATACTTGTGGGCCTATTATCTCTATCCCTGTACAGGAAAAGTATGACTCTTCAATCTCAGAGCATCCTGTGTACTCTGTACAAGACAGATTTCCTAACCCCCCCTTCTAGCTTATGACAAAGGAAAATAAAATGTATATTTCATAGCATAAAGTGCTGCTATACAATCAATTCACAATGTGTGTGACTTGACAGAGCACACCATTGTTGAATTTCTCTAGCTGAAGGATACCTGCTGGCATGGAGGAAATGGACTTGAACATAATAAAATAAACCAGGAGTATTAAGGTCAGCCTTATCTCATCACGCTCACATTTATCTCCCATTCTGTATGGAAAGCTAATGTGGACAAATTATCTTAATGGTGGAAAGGGCAATCTGTGTTTCTGTTCAGGTCACAGACACCTGAGACTCACACAATTACTTTGCTGCTCTAGGAGCTGCCTTCTGCCACCGAGCTGGAGTTCTGCTTGCTGCTCTTGTTGCAAACATGACTGCAATCCTGGTATACAGTGCAGTCTTCAAAACCATAGGATAAGGATCTGCAAATAAGGCCGGGCTTGCTATTTCTTCTTAGTCACTTAGCATGTCAGACTGGCATTTATTGTGAGTTAAAATTATGTTATTAGACTTCTCTGTGACTCAAACACTCTATGAAGTGAACTAAAATGTTAGTTACTGCTGCTGCCTTGAAAGCTCTTGAATGACCTTGATTTTCAGTTATCTCTCATTATTTCCATCTCACGCTTCTTCAGGCTTCAACAACCTTTTCTAAACTTGATCCTGAGAGCTGAGTTTGTTGCTATTTGAATTCAATGTAGTACTGTTAAGACTCATTTTCCTTTCCTAGCCTTGGTTAAGTAGCAATGGGTTAGGATCACACAGTTTTACTAAATCTGAACTCTGTGGTCTTTCTCATATTTTATGGCATTGTTAAAGATTATATTCATGGTCTCTGATAGGCTGGACTTTAAAGAACTTTTATGGACACATCAAGGCCTGGCATTGATTGTGTTCTTGCCTCTTTCAGTTTTCTATGGAATAATTTAGAAGCCAATTCATGAAAAACAAATCCATTATATTGTACTCACTACTGGAAAAAGGAAATAAAAAGATAAATTTAAATTTATATATGTCTGTGGGAAAAATATTGTGTGCACTCTGATGCTGTTAGGGTGGCTCAGTAGACTAGAACATGAGCTCTTTAGTGCACCATTTCCTGCAGGGTGGTTATCTGTCTGTGTTTTCCTTTTGTATCTCTGAGTCTCTGTTTTTCTCAGTCTCTTTCATACAAAGTATAGTGTCAAAAGCTATAAGTGGAAAAGTTTGGAATCAAAAGTTATGCTCTTCTTGAATGTAATCATTGTTTAAATTCTATTTAGGGTAGGTATTAAACATGGGATTTGTGAAGCTTAAGTACTGAAATATAAAACTCAGTTTAGTGTATGTTTATGGGGGTGTATTTATGCAGGCCTGTTGTAATGAATTTATTTATTTATTCTATTCTGAAAATTTATCAAATGTCTATTATGTGCCAAATACTCTTCTAGGCACTGAACATGGAACAGTGAATAGCACAGAGTTCCTTCTGTGGTTTACAGTCTGGTAAAGGGTATGGTTTCTGTCAGTATTGGTGAGGGGGAATCAATTCTCTCAACTTGATCCTGAGAGCTGAGTTTCCTGCTATCTGAATTCAGTGTAGTACTGTTAAGACTCATTTTCCTTTCCTAGCGTTGGTTAAGTAGCAATGGGTTAGGATCACACAATTTTACTAAATCTGAACTCTGTGGTCTTCCTCATATTTTATGGCATTGTTAAAGATTATACGCTCATACAAGGTAAATGCATTGACTTTCATACAAGGTAAATGCTCCTCATAGATTTATGGTATTACGCCTATTTGAGGCTACTTAGAAACTAGTGAAGAATACTTTAATAGAAAAAGTTCTTTGGGAATGTTAGTGTTTGTAGCTTGTTATTTTTAAGCCAAAAAGATATAGTTAGCAGTCTAAGGCAACCTAATGCATATTTTCATTCTGTATACTAGGCCAAATATAGGGCAGCAAGATGGCTCAGAAGATAAAGGTGCTTGTTTGCTAAGCTTGGTGATCTGACTTTAATCTCTGGGACCCATGTGGTGGAAGGACAGACACAATCTCCTGCCCATGTGGGCCTATGACTTCTATTATTGTGACATGATTCCCCCTGCAATAAGTAAATAAATGCAATAAAATATATCAGATGTATCACAAATTCAACAATTTTGAAATTTCATTTAATCCATTCATTCTGTTATATTAGAGTTCTACAGAAGAGCAGAAGGGATCTAATACATTTAATTAATTAATTGAAATCAGTTCATCTGTGTGGAGGCTGACAAGTCCTTTCTGATTTATAACCTAAGATTGGCTATCTGTTACAGAAGCAGTTAAAAGCTGATCTTCCTGTTGGAAGATTATGAGGCAAGAGATTTCTGTATTACCAAGGGTGAGGCCAGCATTTTATTCTGTTCAAGCCTCAGTTGACTGGGTGGCATCCAGCCATATTTAGAAAGTTAATCTACTCTGTCTAGTGACTGTAGTAGGTAGTTCCAGCTTTGACCTGGAAGCACTGCCCCTAGTGAGGCTTCAGGTAACTGCCACATCTACCTATGACCTGCCCCTGGGGTGCTGTGAAGATGGAACCCCTTAAGAAACTAGATCCAGATGTGCTCGCTCTCTTGGTTCCTTGTGATCCTGGATGCTGGATGGTAGACCGAGCAGAGTTCTCCAGAGAACACTGCTGGACTGCACCTCACCTCTCCCAGATCCTGTAACCAACCCCTTTACTGGCTGTAAGTTACCCCAAAATAAACCTCCTTTTTAACTATGTGGAGTTGCCTTAATAAATCCCCACATAAGTGAGAAAATGTTAATCACATACATAACAGAGAATACTAGGAATAATTTTTTTTTTGTCAAATACCTGAGGACCCTGAGGCCCCATCACCTTGACAGATGAACTTAATCTATACTCTGCCTACAAATCTGTTCTTTAAGGGTATATTCAAGTTTTATAAGGATTAAACATTGAATGCACATTGGTAACCCATTTAATAAGTTTATACAATTCTGTATTAGTAAATACATCTTCCTTTATATACTTATCTATTGAACTTTTTCTCATAGAAGTCATTAAATGGCTGCAGTATTTGTTTACTGTATGATTACAGATTATTATTATTAATAAATTTACTGTCTGGATGGCACTCTGGTAAAATAGTGTTTATGTTAGAAGAAGAAAAACTGACATAGGGACATCAGACAATATCATCACACCATTTTGTTAGGAATGGCATGAAATTGTTAAGTAGAAATGTTGTATGTAAGTTGCATGAAATTGAGGGCTGTTGTCCATATTTATATTGTCACATATCTATTTGTCTTCTTCTACTTATGGCTTCATGTTTCTGGTTTCCTAAAGTGAAGTATCATCCAAAAATACTAAATGGAAAATTCCAGAAGATAACTTGGGTAGAAATTTTTCATTATGTGTTGTGAAGAAAGAACTTTCTGCCTAGGATTTAAACTCAGAATTAATTTGTTGACCATCTTTGGTAATCATTTTGAAAAATATTGTTAGGATTTCTAGTACATGCAGAGTTAAAATTATAAGGGATTATTATAAGTAATTATGTTACGATTGTTTATTAAGAATGTTGTTATAATTTTGGACTTTTCTTCCTTAATCATCTAAAAGGAGAAAATGTTTTGACTTATTTTTTAAAAATTTCATCTTTAATTAAAACATTACATCATTTATCCCCCTCCAACCAATCCAACCCCTTACATATCCTCCCTGCTCTGTGCTTCCTCTCAAATTCATGGCTCATTTTTCTTTAGTTGCTATTGCTACATATGCATATATGCTGTGGTAGTTTGAATGTAATTGGCCCCATAATCTCACAGGGAGAGGCACTATTAAGAAGTGTGGCTTTGTTGGAGTGGGTATGGCCTTGTTGGAGGAAGTGTGTCACTGTCAGGGAGGCTTTGAGGTTTCCTATGTTCGGGATACCACACAGTGTCTCAGTAGACTTCCTGCTGCCTTCTGGTCAAGACATAGCACTCTCAGCTCCAGCACTACATCTGCCTGCATGTCATCATGCTCCCTGTCTTAATGATAATGGACTGAACCTCTGAAATTGTAAGCAAGCCCCAATAAAATGTTTTCTTTATAAGAGTTGCTATGGTCATGATGTCTCTTCATAGCATTAGTAACCCTAACAAAGACATATGCAAATAAATGTAAAAATGCCACCCACTAAGTACTTTATGTTTTATGTATATGATTTCAAGATTGACCACTTGGTATTGGATAACCAATTAAGAGTTCATCCCCAGCGAATAATAATTCTCCCTCTCTCAGCAATCCTTAATTGTTTTTAACTCTTCATCTGGGGTTGGGACCCTGCAATGTGTCTTCCATGCATGTTGGCATATCAACTGGTGTTATTGTTCAGGTCTTTTTGAGACATTGTGTTGAGATTTTATGTGTGTAATTTTCCTGTCATATTTAGAAGGCACAATCTTGTAGTAGACTTCCTGGTCCCCTGGCTCTTAAATCTTTCCATTTCCTCTTTCCTGATGTTTTCATAGCTTTATGTAAAGGAATTGTGTTGTAAATGTGCCAACTGAGGCTAGGCAGTTAGTTTTTCTCTGCATTTTGACTAGGTGTGGCTTTCTGTAATAGTCTCCATCTGCTGCAAAGTTTAATTGATGAGAGGTGAGAGCTGCACTTTTCTATAGGTTTAGAATGTATTTAGAAATTGTACTAATCTAGGAAAGTGGCAGTAATAAGTTTCCCCTAAGACTCATGATCTCACTTTCCCAGAGTAGTTGGCTGGGTTTATAGTACCAGGCATGATTTCTCTCCTGTTAACTGGGTTAAAATATTAGAACACTGGAAAATTGTAAGTTTAGTTTTCATTGTTCTCTGATGTCTCTATTTTTAACCACATGAATACTGAAAACATGTAACTATTTCTTCTATTGTTATTCATTTAATGGACTGGACAGTTCATTATTATAAGTGAGCCAACCTATAGTAATATTAAAAATTGTTATAGACATTATTTGCACATTTAAATGAATAGAGTATGATATTTTGGTAGAAATAGTTATAACCTTTAAAACCTTTTGAATTACCAAAGTTGGAGCTTTTTGAAAAGCAAACTCTATAGGCTATTTTGATCTTCAACTAAATTCTTGTTACCTTATTTACAAAGAGTTATATGATAATTGTATTAACTGTTACCTCATGGTTGAGCTAACCCATTCTGTATTAGTAATGCTTCATTAATGCTAGTTGGACTGTGAATGATGAATGGCCAAAGCAAAATTCATCACTGAAATCTACAGGTAGGTGTGCTTTCTTTCTCTTGAGTGGTAAGAACAGAAGTCAGTGTGAGGTAGATGTGCAGGGCGTCTTTCTTCTCTGCTAAAGCAAAAAGGACACACTTGAGTATTTGTAAGGGATCCTGTTACCATTCTCACTCGTTTCCTTGATGATAGATATGGGGATTGCAGTGAGACAGACTCTCAAAGCAGCTTTATTTGCTCTTCTCTGATGGTTGTAGATATTGAGTACTTCAAATATTTATTTTACATTCTTTTTTCTTCTTCTGAAAGCTATTTAGTCAGTTTATTCACCAATTTATTGGATGGTGTAGTGGTTTGAATGTAACTGGCCTCCATAAGCTCATAGGGAGTGATACTTTTAGGAAGTGTGGCTTTGTTGGAGTAGGTATGGCCTTTTTGGAGGAATTGTGTCACTGTAGGGGTGGGCTTTGAGGTCTCATATATACTAAAGCCATATCCAGTATCTCAGATGACTTCCTGTTGCTTGAGGGTCAAGATGTAAGAACTCTCAGCTCCTTCTCCCACACCATGCTTGCCTGCATGCTGCCTTGCTTCCTGCCATGACAATAACAGACTAAACCTCTGACACTATAAGTGGACCACCCCAATTAAATGTTTTCCTTTATAAGAGTGGTGTGGTCTTGGGGTCTCTTCATGGTAATAGAACCCCTAACTAAGATAGATGGTTTGCTTTTTTGGTGCTTAAATTTTCATTTCTTTACATATTCTGTACAATAGTCCCCTGCCTGATCTGTAGCTGATTCCCCATTCAGCAGCTGTCTCCTAACTCTGATGACTTTTTCTTTTGCTGTGCAGAGCTATTTAATTTCATGAAATTCTATTTATCAATTCTTGGGATTATTTCCAATGTTATTAGAGTCCTATTCAGAGACTCTTTGCTTATTCCTGTGTCTTGAAATGTGTTGCTGCTTCCCTTTAGTAGTTTTAAGGTTTAAGAAGAAGCAAGATATAAAGGCCACCTATGCTCATGGATTAATATTGTGAAAATGACTATATTATGAAAATCAATCTTCATACTCAATGCACTCCCTATTAAACTTTTAATTATTCTTCAGAGAACTAAAAAGAAACAATTTTGAAATTTGTATAGAAGCATATAAGACCACAAGTAGCCAGTGCAACCCAAAGCAGAAAGATCAATGCAGAAGTATAACAGTGTTTGATTTCAATTCATACTATGGAGACATAATAATAAAAACTATATGGTACTGGTAGAAAAATAAACATTCAGACCAATGGAATATAATTAAGCACCCATAGATAAATCCGTGCTCTGACAGAGGCCAAATTTCTAACAAAAATGTAACAAAACAAAACAAAACATATATCCAGAAAAAGACAACATTTTAAACTAAACATGCTTGAAAAACTGTAGGCAAATGAAGCTATATCCACACTTTTACCCTGTACAAAAAGAAAATCAAATGGATCCAAGACATTAACGTACCACATATTCATATTATTGTTTTTATTTTTCTTTATTAAGAAATTTTGTACTCACTCTACATACCACCCACAGATCCCACCTCCTCCCTCCTCCCACCCCCCAGCCCTCCCTCCTGAGCCACCCCATATCCTCACATCCCACAAATCAAGGTCTCCCATGGGGAGTCAGCAGAGCCAGGCACACTGAGCCTAGGCAGGTCCAAGTCCCTTCCCACTGCACCAAGGCTGTGCAAGGCATCACACCACAGGCACTGGATTCCCAAAAGCCTGCCCATGTACCAGGGACAGATCCAGATACCGCTGCCTGGGTGCCCCCCAAACAGTTCGAGCCAAACAACCATCTTCCATATCCAGAGGGCCTAGTCCAGTCCCATGGGGGCTCCACAGCCACTAGTCTACAGTTCATGGGCTTCCACCAGTGTGGCCTGTCATCTCTGCACGTCTTCCCACCATGCTCTCGATGTCCTCTGCCTGCAGAATCCCTCCTCTCTCTCATTGATTGGATTCCCAGAGCTCAGCCTGGTGCCTGGCCATGGATTTCTGCATCTGCCTCTATTAGTCACTGGACAAAGGCTCTATGATGACAGTTAGTGTATTTGCTAGACCGGTCACCAGAGTAGACCAGTCCAGGCACCCTTTGGACAACTGCCAGCAGTCCAAGGTGGGGTCATCCTTGTGGATTCCTGAGAGCCTCCCTAGCACCCTGCCTCTTCCTATTCCCATGATGTCCTCATCTATCATGGTATCTCCCTGCCCTCCCACTCAGTCCCTGTTCTAGCTTGATTCTCCCATTTCCCTATGTTCTCATCCCCCACTCCTTGCCCTCCACCAACCCCCACACCCAGTCTGCTCATGTAGATCTCATCCACTTCTCCTTCACTGGGTCATCCATGTGTCCCTCCTAGGGTCTTTCCCTTCATATTATTATTGTTAAAGACAACATACATGAGATAATATAATGAGACAAGGGAGATATTAGTCATAACTATAGCCATAAGAGAGACTGACTATAGTTCTTTAAACAAAAGATGGGAGAGTTTGCTAGTGTTTGTAAGATTATGTAGCAGAAAAGTGCTGGAGGAATGCATTATGGTGGAAGTCTGTCTATGTTTGCTAATTGGTACTTATTGAATTTAGGCTCTTATGCTCCCAAAGGATGAGGACAGAAGATACTATCTTACTTGGTGATCATACATTTCAGTGGGATAGCTCCCAGGTCTTTGAGAAAAAACATTTCCAGGTATAGAAGGTACACATATCAAGGGGTAGCAAAACAATTTCACATTGCAAAGTTTCTAAAAAAGAAAGGTAAGACATGTAAAGCAGTGGTCTTCATTTTCCTAATGCTGTGGCCCTTTAATACAGTTCTGCATGTTGTGGTGACCCCAACCATAAAATTATTTCATTGTTACTTCATAACTGTAATTTTCTACTGTTATGAATCTTACTGTACATGTCTGTGTTTTCTCATGGTCTTAGGCAACCCCTGTGAAAGGATCATAGCAATGCACAGGTTGAGAGCCAGTGATCTAGCATCAAGGAGAAAGCTCTTTAATATTTATTCAGAGTGAAGGGAATGGTAAAGTCCCCTTAGTTCCATTGGTGTTACAGTCGCTTTATGACAGACCTCTGCTACTTCTTGGAGTCAGCTCTTGTCTTCATGCTCTTATACAAATCCAGGTGCATTCTCATTTCTGTTCCTATACTTGTATGATCTTCCTCTACTTTGAATCATCATTACTCCCTTTCTGTGGCTACATTAGATCCGCTATATAAAATTAAAGACTTATTACATCTGTCAGGATTTACCGGTTATGTAATAGTAGTAAGCAGTCCAGAATATCTCCTCCTTAACTTGATTTTCATCTTTGTATAATCTAGAATCTTCTAGGAGACAAACCTCTGTGTTTATGAGGTAGTTTCCAGATTGGGTTAGTCAAAGTAGGACTACTCATCCTAAATGAATGCTACCACTCCATGGTCTAGAGTTCCAGAGTGAATAAAAAGGAGAAAGCTCTCTGAATCCCAGTATTCATCCATGCCTGCTTTCTGACTGTGGATGCAATGTGGCCAGCCACTCCACTGTCTAGCTGCTTTGCTTTCTCTGTGCAGTAACTATCTGCACCCTCAAATTGAGAGCTAAAATAAACCCTGCCGTCTTGAAGTTACTTTAGTCAAATATTCTGTCCCAGTGACCAAAAAAAATGTAGTTAATATATTTCCAGTTATACTGCATGTAGATCGAAGGGATGTCAGCATTCCATGTTAATCCTAGTTCTCACAGCCTACCAACTTCATTTCCTTGTATTTCACAGGTCAGAGTAAGTCACAATTAGTTATGTTCGCCTCAAAAGAAGCAGGACACGGAATCCTGTCATGCTCTTGGGAGAAGGAAAACCATAAGATTAAGCAAACAGTATTAAAGACTATCAGAGAGTCTTGAGTGGTGGAGCTGCTGAGAATAAGGGACTGTCCTGTGATCAGTTCTGGTTGTGATATCCATATCTTCCACTGCAAGGTACTGGGAACATTATGGAAGAGGGTTTGGAAAGAACACAAGAGCTGGAGAACAGTGGGGGGATTGTCGGAAGAGTTCTGGACACATCATGAATACTGCACTCAGGAAACCATTGCAGTTGTGGTTACCTGTACAGAACTTTTTTGTACAGGTAAACATTTCATCATGGAAGAGACAGGGTCTTCTTCTTTTTCCTCTTCATTTTTTTCTTTATTTAGGAATTTTTTATTCATTTTATATACCAACCACAGATTCCCCATCTCATGCCTCCTCCTGTTTCCTGCCCCTGCCTTCCTTCTCAACCCATCCTCATCCCCTCCTCTAAAAATGTAAGGCCTCCCATGGGGAGTCAGCAAAGCCTGATACATTCAGTTGAGGCAGGGTCTAAGACCCTCTCCACTGCATCAAAGCTGTGCAAGGTATCCCACCATAGATAATGGGCTCCAAAAAGCCAGCTCATGCACCAGGCATAGATCCTGTTCCCATTGCCAGGGGCCCTTACAAGATGAATTGCTAAACGGTCTTATTCATAAAAAACCTGGAGCCAGATATTGGGGTTAAAACCTGAGAGATCAGAGGAATAGGAAAAGCCACACCAACCTCACCTTACCAGCCCTCAGTTTCCAAAGAGGCCTACTTCCTGTATACCCACGCCTATATGCCTTTCTGTTCTGCAATCTCACTTCCTCTCTTTGCCTAGGTACATCACTTCCTGTCTGTCTGTATAGACGTCCAGACCTTTATGGTTAGTGCTGGGACTGAAGACATGTGCCACCATGCCTGGCTCTGTTCCGCAGTGTAGCCTTGAACTCATAGAGATCCCGGTGGATCTCTGCCTCCCAATGCTAGGGTTAAAGGCATGTGCTACCACTGCCTGACCTCTATGTGGCTGGCTTTGTCCTCTGATCCTCAGATAAGCTTCATTGGGGTGCACAGATAAAATATCATCACAGGCCCCTTAAACAGACCAAGCTACACAACTGTTTCTCTTATGCAGAGGGCCTAGTCCAGTCCTATGGAGGCTCCGTAGTTGTTGGTCTAATGTTCGTGAGTTCCCCCTAGTTTGGTTTGTTTCTGAGAGAGGGCCTTATAAGACCTGTCCCTGAGGGGTGATTGACAGTAGTTGCTAGGGGAAGAGAAATCAATCCTTCTGTGCTGTAAGCACTGATAAGTTGCTCATGCTGTAATACAGCCTCTCAGCTATGCTCATGCAAACAACCATAATTAAACTCAGTGGACACAACATGCATGCACAGGTGTGAACCTATGACGAGGGGTTTGTTGAGAAGAAGGGAAGAATGATTACAGTAGGAGTGAGAGGGAAGTGGGAGAGAGTACTCAAGGTGGAAAGTGACTAGTATTCATTATATAGGTGTGTAAAACTGTCAGATAATTTTTTATTTTATTTTATAATTTAATTTAATTTTACATATCAGCCATGGATTCCCTTGTCCTTTCCCCTCCCGCCCCCCCTCCCCCGCCTTCCCCCAGCCCACCCCCATTCCCATCTCCTCCATGGCACAGACTCCCCTGAGGATTGAGTTCAACCTGGTAGACTCAGTCCAGGCAGCTCCAGTCCCCTCCTCCCAGGCTGAGCCAAGTGTCCCTGCATAAGCCCCAGGTCCCAAACAGCCAGCACATGCACTGAGGACAGGTCCTGGTTCCACTGCCTGGGTGCCTCCCAAACAGTTCAAGCTAATCAACTGTCTCACTTATCCAGAGGGCCTGATCCAGTTGGGGCTCCTCAGCATACGTTTATTTCTTTTTAAGAATTTCATACGAGTTTTGTGGTTACTACACTGTTCTCCCTCTAGATCCTCTACTGTTCCTCTACTCCTCAGCTCTATTACCTGTCCTTCTTAATTATCATTGTTACATATATGCAACATATATTACATATGTTAAATATACACATATGCAAATATATCATACTTAGTCCATTTAGTGTTGCTCATACATGTATTATTAAAGAATGATTGTTTGGCCGGGCAGTGGTGGCGCATGCCTTTAATCCCAGCACTCGGGAGGCAGAGGCAGGTGGATCTCTGTGAGTTCAGTGCCAGCCTGGGCTACAGAGTGAGCTCCAGGTAAGGCGCAAAGCTACACAGAGAAACCTTGTCTCGAAAAACCAAAAAAAAAAAAAAAAAGAATGGTTGTTTGGATTGGATAACCTATGGGGGTGGGGCTTGTCCCTGGAGAAGACTGATTCTCAATCTTTTAGCATCCATTAATTGCCTGGTAGCTCTTCATGTGGGGATGGGGCATTGTGAGATTTTCCCTATCCATGTTGGGTGTCAACTGGTGTTGTCTTTGTGTAGCTCTTGCTTAGTGACCATATTGTTAAGAGTTCTTGGGTGTAACTCCTGTCATATAAAACACACTGTCTTGTAGCCGACATGCTGGTCCTCTTACAGTTTTCTTGGCCCCTCTTCTGTGGTGTTTCCTGAGCTTCAGATGTAGCAGTTATGTTGTTGATGTGTTGATTGGGAGTGAGAACCCCAGAGTCAGTTGCTGTCTGCATTTTAACCAGTTGTGAATTTCTGTGATGTTCTTCGTCGGCTGTAAAAAGAAACTTCTTTGATGAAGGGTGAGAGCTGCCCTTATCTGTGGCTATTTATAATGTAAGGTGAGTGGGCATTTATACTGGTTTAGGAAATTGGTAGGGATAGGTTCACCCCCAGGGTTAATGATCTTACCAGCTACAGGTGGTTAACTAAATTTATAGAACAAGGCATTAATTCTCTCCTCTTGAGTGGGCCTTAAGTCCAGTTAGGTACCTGCTGGTTACCTCCTAAATATAAGTGCCAGTATTGGACTTTATTGTGATTTATAGAAATCACAGCTGCTGATTCTTTTTAATTAAAAAAATATACTGAGTGATCTTACCTTCCAAGAATGGTCCCTTTTCTACAATGCTATTGCTTCTTCTTATGTACCATAAATGTCATATTAGTTACAAACCAATAAAGTATTTTTATATCAATTATAAAAGTAGATAAATTACCATGACACTGACCTGCCCTTCTGCTTCCAAACCATCATTATCATTCTTTGTACTCCTTGCATTTCCTCACAATGATACCTTTGCCAGGTTCGTAGAGTGTCATGCACATCCACCTTTTGGGTCAACCTCAAGGATCTGTTTTCACAGACTGTTTCCCAGGCTTAACACTTGAGAGTATTAGCCAATGTTATTATAATGTCTACATGTCTATTCTACTCACTGGATTTCAAATGTTTTCAAAGTTGGTGTTACAGATTTCAGTCTTTAACACTGGTACTTATTAAAGTTCTTGAATATAAAAGTTATTCAAGAAATGATTACCAAGTTAAGTTAAAATGATTATCTACCCAGTGTATCTTTTCCTTGTCAAACAAACAGGTTTCATTAGAGTGTGAGAGTATATGGATGATAATGTGTCTGTCATTGGTAAGCATTGTCAGCATTTGGAGTGGCAGAGAGAAATTGTGATATCATACTTTTGTAGATCTTTATAAGCAGGTGGGACAGTTATTTCCCAGGGATAGTTTTACTGTGGTTTCATTTTGCAGTCAGGAAATTGCCTGTTATGGACTCTTGAGGTTTCTTCCAAACCTGTACAGAAGTATAGGACAGTTCTGCAGCATTGAAATAATTTTGATTTCTTTTAAAAGCGTATTTTGTGAAGCAATTGGAAGCATAGAAACAAAAATGGATTCATTATAATCCATTCTGAATTGCTGTCGAGGTGAAGAACAAAACCCAGAAAATAACATTAAATCATATTGGGATTGCTTACAAGGATTGCAGAACTCTAAAGCCCCTATGGGTTTATTGATGAAAGACAGTACGATCTCTCACACAAAAGCGAAAACTTGAGAGAAACTGGAGGATTTGAGGCTTTACCTGAAGTAGTCATGGAAATAAATGTCCCTTCTCTTTTAGTACATTTGAACTGAGAAAAAGTGAAATACATTTTAATGCTTTTCAAATCTCTCAGCATTTCAGCTATTCTAACTTCTCCAGGAAGCTCCAGGAAGCAAGGAAATCCCCCTATTCTGTCTTTGTTACTGTGGCCTTCACTGAGGGGAACAATTTTTCTTGAATGTGGCTTAGAGTGAAACAAGCCTCTTGTTTGGGATGGGGACAACAATTCTGTCAGGAGCCTGTTGTCATTATTTGAAGATGATGTAGGAAAAAACACATGACAACAATAGCCAGCCCTCAAAATCCAAGGGTCTGTCTTTTATGAAATGACTCTGAGCAGAGGCTGTGCTGTGGGATCAAATGTAGATGGCGATGAATAACCAAACCAGCAGCCCCAGAAGATAACTCCAGGATGAAGTTCAATCACCAAAGTTTGACTGGGAAGTTTTGATTGGATATATGCTGGGTTTTGAGGCAAATGAGACAGGTCTCAGTTGTGGGGGTCCCTTCAAACACTGCAGCTGGCAGAGTAATGATCCATGTGAGGCAAGAAGGAAATCTGGTTCAACAGGACTTAGTTAGCTGGTGTTGGTTCAAACTTCTAGAGTCTGACCCTGAGCACTTTATTTTTTTGACATATTTAAGCACAGTACTACTTTGGAAAAAAGTTTCCTCGTGACAGTTATCACAATAAAACTGAAAACATGACTACATCAAAATTTCCTTGCAAAGTACATGTCTTTTGCAAAGTACCTGCTATTTCATCCATAAGAATGGGTTCTATTGAGTGAGAAACAATGCTCAGAATAAAGGTCCAGGGAAGAAGGGCCTGGAATAAGCATAATAGTAAACTATTTTGCGAAGTACATGAGACTTTCTTAAGAATGGGTTCTATTGATGGAGAAACGATGCTCAGGTATCTGGGAAGAGCCTAGGATAACCATAATAGTCTGGGGAAATTGGGTGAAGCCTGGCCCTATAGATAGCAAGGATCACCAGGTTATTAACTACATCCAACCCCAGATTTCCGAGTGGAAACAGGTATAAAACCCTTCTGTTGAGGAGAAAAGCATGTGAGTTTAACAGCTCTGGTTTCCCTAGTGCTATCTGTGAGCATAAAGACCTTGTGCCCTCTATACTCAGTGATAAGAAAGAGAGAGATGGGACACAGTTTGAGAACTCTAGTGAATTCTACCTAAATTTCTTCTGACGGCTTTATATTATTTATCCTCATTCTAATGTCTTTATTGTGATCTCTCAAAATATCCTCTGTAGAACTACTTACAAGAATTCTTCTAGAATATGATTTGCTTTTTAATTTTTTATTACATATTTTACTTTTGAGATTATAATATAATAATATCATCCCTCCCCTTCCTCCCCCCAAACCCTCCCATATACCTCGCCTTGCTCTCTTTCAAATTCACGGCCTCTGTTTTCATTAACTGTCGTGGATTTGATTTTGAAGCTGCCTCACTGTGTTCTGTTCTTTCCTGCTTTTCTGTTACTCTAGGTGAAAAGATGGATTGGAAATTCTGCCTTATTCCCCATCCAATGTAAGTACTGCTAAGACAAGAACAAATACATGGTATGTTGAATAACATGTAAAATGTCATTTTTCTGTTTCATCTTGATCATCTCTAACAGTTTGTTTCATATTAATTTGTCTCCTCCCTCTTCCCTACTTCTTATCTGTCTCGGTTTTTTTCAGAGGAATGCCTGGTATAGTCTGGATTCTCAAGCAAACTAGGAAGGCTACTGTACTAGAACGGGCATGATGCTGGGTGATAAAATAGACCTGGTACAAGGGGGACTTGAAGCAGGGATGAAAGGCCAGCAGACGCTATCCTGGACAAAATTGACTGAAAGTACAATGTTAAGGTAAGCATTAATGATAATTCTGAAAGAAGCGTAATGTTCCCACACTGATTTGCAGTAAGTGACCTTGCTTTTTTTTTGTCCTGCCTGCCAGGCTTAGGTTATGAGGCTCAACCTGTTTCTAAAATAGAACTACCTTGGTTTTAAAAGGCTCTGCTTATTCTGAGTACTTTAGTTTTCTATCCGTGTGCCCAAGGTCATAGCACGCAGCTGAGCTGAGTGCATGCTGTCCACCCCAAGCATTGCTGTTTGCACTGATAACAATGGGACAACCACACTTTGGGGGAGCATGCTTCTGTTAGGGTGCGATTTTCCTACAAAGGGTCCCTTGCTGGCTGTGCCTTTGGATTATGGCTACAGTAGAATTTTCCTCAGAGCAGCCTTTCTCTGGCAAGGATTCTTACCAGCACTTCATACATAAACATAGGCTTTCTCTGAATAGTATGCAAAATTTACATTTTGTCCATAGAATAGCACATTATATGCTTGCTTTTAATTTTATTGACACCTTTGCCACTTTGCATTTCATTGGCGTGGGGACAGGTTAGGGCAGAATTAAGTGCTATACCACGGTGCACAGTGGCTCATATTCTTTGCTTATCTTTTCCCAACTCTTTCCCCCTAGAGCAAGAAGGAAATCCTTCAAGTCTAAGCCTTTCTTTTGAACAGAGAAGTGGCTTGTCAGCATTGATACTAATCTTTTAGTAAGATTTAGGCAAAATATGCAGAACCCCGTCTAGCTTTTAATTTAAAAAGCATGTTTGCTCTTTAGAAGTTTAAAGATAGATATTATTTTTATCATAATGAACATTTATTAGGTTCCTATAATTCATTACTAAGACAAAGAATCATGTATGGTTAACATCTTAGGGGGGTTATTTTATAAATAAAAGTTTCAGACCGATACAGCCCAAAGGCCTTCTTCTCTAGTTTTTTTTCCATTGTAGAGTATCTGACTCTTTTTATTTAATAATTAACATTATGACTAATCTAAATCCTGACAACCCCCAAACAAAGCCCAGTGCATTGACACCAATTGCTACTGTTATCTTGGTGTTTCTGACAAAAATACTTTCAGACTAGTTCCCTTTGGCACTCTAGGGATATGATTTGTGAGAGCTTTCAGAATTTTTCACACTTCTGAAGCACTCCCTTAAGGCTTCAGACTGAAGAACGAAGTAAAAAACATTGTTTCTGGGGAGCGTGAGGAGTTATTGACCTTATTTGGCTAGTCTCGCGGGATCTTATGTGGCTAGTCTCGCGGGAGCTCATTTGGCTTTCAGTGAGCAATATTGTTATGTCTACACACTTATGAGCAACACAGAAGGTAAAAAAAAAAAAACCATGCTGTGACCCTCACTTATTCTCACTTTCTAGTAGTCATTCTTCTTGCTATGGCTGGTGAGGTGAGCTCCTGACCCACAGAGGCCTTTGACACCTGGGAAGCATTGTGTCTGGATGAGAGTCCACTGGTTGCTTTAGTTCTGTGACTGAAATGGAGAAAGAATAAGTGTCTATATTTGTCCTAAGTTCTATTCAGGTTCTGAATGTGTGTCCCTGTATGTTTGGGTATTAAGATTAACCCATGACAGTCTATTTAATGGCTAATAGGGATTTATTAAGATATAAGTTGAGGAAATACACTCATGAATACAGAACAGAGTAGACAGCTGAAGTCGACCTCTGATCTGACCAGGATCCACCTTGCAGGCAGCAGAGAGAAGGGGCATGTGACCCTTCTCACTCTCCTTTTAAGAGGTCACTTACAAGGGAAGGAAGCACTGCCTCCTTCGGGCCCTATAGCCCAAGGTCATGGGCAGAGCAAATACTGCTACATTTGGGAAACAGGATTGTCCCCTGGCTTTAGGAACATGCACTGCCTGTCAATGACTGAACTTCAGACAAGCTTTTGTCTTTTCTTATGGTTAGGAAAACAAACTGGGTATACACCAAGGAGGGAAAAGGATATTTTAAGAAAGAAAACATGGAATCAGTACATTTCAGCCTATATACTTTGAAACTTCTGTTATGGGGTCTCTCACCATCTTTTTGCTTTACTGGGCAGGAATTAAGGCTGTGTGTTTTCAATTTAGATAGACATGGACTCCAACTACACCCCTCCACTTACTAACTACATAGCCCTGGAAAAAAGTGCTTAATTGAGAAACTTTAAATATTTCATGTGTGCAACTGAGGGTTATTAACATGTGTTTAATAGCAAAAGAAGTGTTATTAATGGTGATTACAGTAAGATTCCTGACCTAAGTCCCCACACTGTGTCAAAACTCATTTAGTGGTGGTCTTTACTATTGGCTTTCTGAAGAACAAAGGGGAATCTGCTCCTGAGGGTAGGAATTCCACCTAGCAAAAGTACTCTCCTATCTTCTCTTCACAAATGTTTAGGCCAATATCATTGGCTTCCTTTGCTTTCCTTTTCTCAAAAATCTCTCTCTCCCTCCCCGCCTTCCCAGATGCACATGAGCAGATGTGCTTGTGTGGAGGCCAGAGGTTCACATCTGGTGTCCTTCTCAATAGCTTTTCTGCATTACTTTTGAGACAGTCTCTCTCATAACCAGAAGAAGTTCATGAATATGTAGGAGTAGCTCTCAGCCCCGTATGCTGCTTATCGTTGGTACCTCACTGGAATCCTATCACTTTCACAAGAAGAGTCCTGTGCTGGCAGAACCATGCTTCTTCACTTCTGAACTTGTGTTCTACTGGAGTTGAATGGTGAGCGATGGAGGGGATGTAAATAGCAGACAGATAGTCCGTTTGGGGGAAGCATTTTCCGCCTGGGAAATGCATGCACACATTTCCTGTACAATTAGTTCCTTTACTGTCCTTACATATTTCCAGATGCTTTGACCATGCTACTAGGAAATAGCTTGCTAAATCTATCTGAATTGAGCTTGCTCTGGCTTCTCTCTTTTTCAGTCTGAGCTGATGAAGCTCTAGTTTCTGGCTGCTCAGTGTAGACATCATACTGAGCTGATTGCTCTTTCTTATTTAGTTTTCTCTGTATGTGGCACATCTGGATTTGTGTGGTTTCTGCCACCCCTTACTTTGCTGTCCTTTAGGGCAGAATCTGCTTTTTCATTTCTTCAGTTGTTTTTACGTATTTAAAGAACTGGTTTGGGTACACATAATTAGAAGAAAATTTTTGGAGGGGGCAGGGAAGGTTCTCTCTATATAATTGAATTTTATGCAGACAAAATTGTGTATTTAAGGTAATTTATCTAACTACTACTAGAAATTACTCTTTAATACCATATGAATATTTTAAAATTTCTTGATAGTTATTTTAAAATTACTCTCAACCAAACTCTCCATAGTTATTTATGACATTTGTGTATTGGATATTTTCCTAACAGATAACAACAACTCAAAGTTGATTTGTCAGGTGAAAAATTAAAATCTTGAGGGAAGCAGACCAACTTTGGATCTTCATCCCTCCCCCCACTCTCCTCTCTATCCAGTCCTCTAGTCTCACCCCAACTCTGCAGCAGCTGCCGCCACCTCCTTTTTCCACTCTGCTCTCACCTCCAAGGGGTCAAGTAGACCTTCTCCTCCAACCCTGCTCCCCATCACTGTATTCAAGCTCCCAAATCCAACAGGCATTCCCTGGGAGTTTGCAGGCCAATCTGATCAGGGAAACAGGTAGGTTAACTGCAGATCTTCACCTGTCCCTCCTCTCCTCCAATTCCAATTTCCGTGCCTCATCACTCTCTCACTAGTAGACCACTTATTGTGGCCTCCCCTTCATTTTTACCCCCATCTCCCCAATCTTCCTTCTCTTGACACATCCCATTATCCTAGCCCTCAGCATGAGCAGGCATTCCCTGGGAATCCCCAACCACTATGATGAGCAAAGCAGGCAGGCTAAATAGAGATCTTTACCTCTCCTACCTTTTCTCCAAATTCAGTTCCCTGGTCTCCTCTTCCCCAGTCCCCAGCTCTATAGCAGACCACCTGCTGAAGCCTATCTTTTCTCCCTGCCCCCATCTGCAACAGATTACCTGGGTCTTCCTCTCCAACATTAGTTCACTCCAGCTCATCCCTCTATCGAGAATCCCTGGGAAATCATAGTATTGTGGTTTGAATAAGAATGACCTCCATAAGCTCATATATTTGAATGCTTAGTCAGCAGGGAGAGGCACTATTTGAAAGAATTATAGGGTTAGGCAGCATGACTTTACTGGAGGAAGTGTGTGACTGGGGGTGGAATTTGAAGTTTCAAAAGCCTGTGCCAAGTTCAAAGTCTGTCTCTCTGTCTGCAGATCAGCATGTAGCTCTCAGCTATTGATCCAGTTTCAGGCTCTCTGCCATGATGATAATGGACTAAACCTCTGAAATTGTAAGCAACTTACCAATTAAATGCTTTCTTTTATAAGAGTTGCCTTGGTCATGGTGTCTCTTCACAGCAATAGAACAGTGACTAAGATAACAGGCCACTTCAGCCAGGGAAGAAAGGAACCTAATATTGGATCTTCACTTCTTCTTCCTCTCCTCTGTATTCAGTCCCCCAGTGCCACCCCCAACTCTGTAGCAGACCATTTATTGCAGCTTCTCCCTTCCCTCTGCTTCCATCTCTAGCTAATCAAGCAGATCTTCTCCTCCAACCTTCCTCCCCACTCATCTTGTTATCCTAGCCCCAAACTAGCAGGCATTCCATAGCAAGCCACCTACCAAGCCTGCCAGAGAAGCAAGTAGACCAGCGAAGCAAACAGGTGAGCTTTATATCTCCAATCTCATTCCTCTCCTCCAAATTCAATCCCCCATACTCCATTCCCAGCACTGTAGCAGACTACCCATTGCCTCTGCTCACTTTCTGTCCCCATTTCCAGAGGAATAAGCAGACCCTGGTGGAACACCCTGCTTTCTACCCTCTTCTGGACCTCCTCCACCCTACTTCTTCTAGCCCATCCCCATTTGTCAGCTCTCAATATCTAGAAATGCAGAACCCCATTGGTCACCATCTAGTAAAACCCAAGAATAATTCCTTCCCAGGAAGCATACAGGCATGACACCCTTCTAAGAACTAGACAGGGCAACAGAAACCAAGAAACCAAATGCCCACCCAACAAAGACAACACCAGATATCAGCACCTAGGATTACAATCATGCCAAACCCAGAGGAATAGACATTGGCATAAAAATCACAATCAATAGCAACCAGGACAATATGTCTTTACTAGAGTTCAGCAGCCCTCTACAGTAGGCCCTGAGAAATAAAACAAAAATGAAGCACAAGAGAAAGACCTTAAAATAGCCTTTATGAATTTTGATAGAGATCCTTAAAGAGGAATTGAATAAATACCTTAAGAAATCTATGAAACATAAAGAAAAAGAAGAAGGAAATGGATAAAATGGTTCAAGACCTACAAGTAGAAATATAATCAATAAAGACACCCAAACTGAGGGAAACCTGGAAATGAAAACCTTAGGAACTCAAACAGGAACCTCAGAGGCAAGCCTCCCTAACAGAATACAAGAGATGGAAGAGAGAATCTCAAGCATTGAAGACGTAATAGAAGATATGGAAACGTCAATCAAAGAATTTGAATTTAAAAATATCCTGGAATAAAACCTCCAGGAAATCTGGGACATGGTAAAAATATCAAATCTAAGAGTAATAGGAATAGAAGAAGGCTAAGATACCCGAGTCAAAGGCACAGAAAATATTTTCTTCCTTTTCTTCTCTTTCTCTCTTTTTTCCTTCCTTCCTTCCTTCCTTCCTTCCTTCCT